>CP139505.1:230207132-230401600 GCA_021014915.2 Artemisia tridentata subsp. tridentata | reverse complement strand
TTTGCATTTATGCCACAAACATGCCGCTTATTTTATTTTTATTTTTATTTTTTATCCATTAGAAGAAAGTACATTATCAGCGGCCCATTTTTGTGGTTATTCCCGCCACCTTAAAACTACACCCCAACTACAATTTGCTAATGATGACGTAATTTTTTTTAATTAAATTTCATTCATAAATTATGCCAATATTAAGTACAATAACAAAAATTCTAAGTAAAATTCGTCTCTTTGATTTTAAATAAGCCTACACACCTTAAAAAGATTCGGCCAATTTTATAACATACGGAAGAATAAAAAAAAAATCAATCACGCAATTAACTTTTTGTCAAGCAAAGTCCAAATCAAATGAATAAAAAAATATCAATCACGCAATTAACTTTTTGTCAAGCAAAGTCCAAATCAAATTATACCAGCCCAATAAAAAAAATTCGGATGACAAAAGCACCAGCCCAATAAAAACTAGCTTAAATAAAAAAGAAAACCCAACAACTCTTACTAATATATTGTTGGATTGTGGACATATTTATAAACGTATGTCCGGTTTTGAACTCGAGCCTATTGGGGGCAAACACGTATACATTTAGGGAACACTTTATTTAATGTAATTAACATATGAAATGTGTTTATTATATTAAATAATAATACACAAAATATTTAAACAGTCGTTAATTATAATGTTGGACGTTATAATTAATAAACACTTTACTAATATGTGAGGGATTTATTAGTACGAAAGACGAAAGTCGTGGGTGTTTACTAGGCTGGTCGAACCAAACAAATGGGAGGGAGGAAAGTGTCATTTTTGTGAAACTTAAGGAGGTGTTGAACTTAAACTTGGAGAGCAAGTTTAGATGCTATATATACACTCCTTAAACTTTCAAACCACACGATATATGAATATATCTTAAAAACAAAAGCGACACACAATTTATAATAAAACTGCCACGCATACAGTTTCTATGGAATTAATACCATGTGCATGAATTTTTCCATGCAACATATACGTATACTTTGCATGCAAAGTATATGCATGAAAAGTGTTAATATCTGTATCTCCTTGTTCGACGATCTGTCATATATCCCTAGAGGATTTGATCATGTATAATAAGAACACCAAACCATAGTTAGTTTGTGGTGATCTTTGTGTATTAAGCACTAGCATCATAGTGTTCTTAGTTAACGTGTAGTGTATGCAACCTTAGAGAAATCAACACTATTTGATTCTTGGTTGTGAGACTTTATCGACTTTATTCTAGTCGATTTTCATAAACCCTAATTTATTAGGGTTTGTGATTTGATCTTAATTTGGGTTTTTTTTCTTCTATAAACCCTAATTGCATAAAGGTACGCGTTTCTTTTATATTCAATTAATTAAATTACATGTATTGATTCTTATACTTTCGCTGCATTTGATGTTTACTTGTTTAATATATACATGTTATGATATTAAATTCCAACAGTGGCATCGCGAGCCGTTAATATTGTGTAATTAATTACCGAAACACATAAGAATTGAATCTTTAGTGATTATTACATGTTATTGGTTTCTAGGGTTTATAAAATTGTGAAACCCTAACTTTTTTAAATTGGGTCGATTACCCTAAATTTTAATTTATTAGGTTTTATTTTTTGTTAAACTTGTAGAAACCTTAGGATGCATGTAATTTTTTATGTGATAATTAATGAATATTTGCTATATGTCATTAAATGCGTATCTAGGGATTTATTATATGATAATAATTACTTACATGGATCCATGATAAACGTGCATGTTTGATCATGGATCAATGGATATTTTGTAGTAATTGTTACGTCTTTTATGTTATACATGCTAATTGTGCGATAATAATTAATTAGGGTTAACCCTTTACCCAATAGTGCGATAATAATTAATTAGGGTTTATTAGTAAGTACATAACGATTAGTTTACTAATAAATTAATTAATTATGCAATTAGGGAAGACCTAAAATTGGGGAAGACCCCATATTTATCATTTATTTATCAACTATGTGTATTCTTGTATATAATTAACGTAGGCCTTACGTAATTGACTCGTCAATGCATGTGATCCACTTGTACCTAGCTCGAAAATAAGTGTGAGCCTTAGTTAAAGATATACATATTAGTTGATTTATTTAGCATGTTTTACATTGTTTTAGTTGTTTTATTTTTATTTAATTGCTATTTGTTTATTTTGTTGGACAATTGTAAACAAAAGGGTAATTTTTAGAATAGAAAATAAACCGGGCTAAACAATGGTGAAATTGGATTTGTTTTTAAGAGTTAAATCTAAAACTTTTAGTCGATTGATGGTTATTATACCAATAGTTAGAAAAGCTCATCCATATTGGCAAGCTATAAGAGAGGTATAAGGAGGTTGCCATATATTTGCACCGAAAGAAACAGGTTTTTAATACGCTTCGCACTGACCTTTGTTTCTCCGCTTCTTTGTGAGTCAATATGGAGTTACCTACGACTATTTTTTTGTATAAAACCATCTTAAGGGTGAATTGCCCTTTAATTCCACGCGCCACTTTGTGGTAATTATCTGAAACACCAGGTCTTTTGACTTATGCAAAAGTACGATATAGTGGATGATACATTTTTTTGATTGGTTTACCCAATACCTCGATTAAAATTTTGTTGATTTAATCTTAGTGAAATTGTTTAATAAGTTTTATTAAAACCTATGATACGAAGTTGTGTGCATGCTTCTTCGTACATATTTTTGATTACATACATCAAAATTAGTACCCTTTAAATTTAAGTTTATGCTATCCAATTATAAGAAACACTTGAAATTGTAATTTAGCCTAAGTGAGATCTTAGCTATATTGTAATGACAAGGTAAATCTCCATGTTGCGTGAGATCACAGCTGGAATATTTACAGTTTCTAAATTAGACAACTTAATTGAGTTAGTTAGTGAGATCTATGACTCAAGGCATAAGATGGGATGAAACAAGCTTACATTGCAAATAGATTTTTGGCAATTGTAAATCCCATAATGATCTAGGAATTGAAAAATGTTTGTCAATTATTGTTCGACAATTACCTTGTTGAATACTATCATTACTAGCAGATCAACTGATGTAATTGTACTATGTCAATTAGGGTCCTAGCTTTAAGAAAATTCTATGGTTTATATGAATATTTACCAAGGGTATTTAATTTTCTTAAAAATTTAATTATCAAAAATACGATTTTTTTTTTATTCTTTTAAATGTATTAATGTAATGTTAAACCGTAAACGTGGTTTGGGCTTTGGTAAATTGGTCTAGTTCTATTTTTAAACAAATGTTTGATTGAGAAAAATTTACTGAAAAGACAAACAAAGTCTCCTTTCCATGAAAGAAGAGTGAGACTCAATCCTATTCCTTTGTATGATTAAGAAAGGTAATGATAGGAGCATTAGAATTGTCTAAATTCTAATATATAACTCGTAGCAAACTTTAATAGTTAAGAGAATTGATAATTTTATGAGTTATTCAAATTAGAAGTTAGACTAATTACAACAAACATGGTAAAAGGGAAACTAGTATATTTTATGTAGTTATTTTGCTTTAACCATTTAAAGGTGCTACATACCATTGTGAGGATGGTAGACCTATTAAGGAAGAAATTGCATGCCCAAAATTTTCAGGTTAATAGCATTGATGGATAGTCCATCATTTACAAAGTAGAATACACTCTTGACTCTTTAGTACCTAAGTAATTGTTACGTGTGGGCTTTCTCAAAGGTGTAGGAAAGTAAAATAGCACACTATTTGATTTCACTGGTTATGAAACACTTACAATGTTGTCAAATCTAGTGGGAGCATTGTGTTTATTACTGAATAAGGAATTATTGTAATGTTCTATAATTCAGTGGGAGCTACAAGCTTTATCATCTTGGTAGTAACCCATATTATCTCTAGATTGTCTTAAGATAATTACTTTCAAATTGTAGACACTCATGTTTTTAAGGATAGTCATGTTTCCTTACTAGACAATGAAGTTCTACATCTACTTGTTATGCTAATATCAATGACACAATCATATTGTTCACATAAACTAACGCGTGTCGTGTTGTTTATCTACTATATGATGTTGTTCCATGCACAAGTGGGAGAAATCTTTATTTTGTGCAAGAAAACAACACATAACAATATGATTTAAAGGATTCTCTTGACCGTAAGGTAAGAGACGAACGTTCTAATAAGATTGCCTTGTTTAGAGCATTTGTCAAGATATTGACAAAGACTACTCCAGTTTAATTATTTATGTATTCTTGGAATGACATAAATAAATGAAGTAATCTTATAATACTTCAATTTGAATATTTATGTATTTTAGGAATGACATAAATGAATGAAGTAATAAATTAACTTGAAATTACTATAGAAACCAAATGGTTGTGTTCATGATTACTTTAGTTATATATGTTTATATCTTCTTATAAACATAAAGTCTTTTAATTGTTACAAGACTTATAATAATATAAAGTAAGACGTTAACTTGTTATGTCTTTTATTCAGACATATACAAGAATTCATTGAGTTGATCAATGATTTATAACGTATAGTGAGATTATAACTGTTTATGTCTTCTTGTTGAGACATGGATATGAAGTGACTTGATTAAAAGTACTTGTATTATAAAGCATGCAATTGGCTTGGAAAGTCTATTATACCATTCAGTTTGACTTAGATGGTAAATAGGTAAGCCAAAAGGAATATGTTTATCTTACATATTGTTAGATTGTCTTACAATATTAATTCTAATGAAATACCACAAATGTATGGTTTGATTCAAGATAACCATGACTTGTTTTCTTCTGGGAGTTATCAAGGTTAGGAAATTGAGTATGTCCTGAATATGCTCAATAAGTCTCCAACCTAGAAGATTAATAAGACACCATTATATTATGGAATGTGATGAATTACATTAAGTCGTAAAATGAAATTTTGAATTTGTTAAACTTCTGATGAAGCTGACAAACTAGAGTCAGAAACTGTCATTGTGTTTTGTAAAGTCCCAAAAAGAGAACATTGTATTGTTGCTCTACTTACTAAGTATTTATAGATAGTCTCTAAATTACAAAAGGCAAGTGGGAGTTTTGATCTTGAAAAGATAAAATTACAAGATACATAATCTTCTAAAATACACTAGTGAATATCATAATGAGGCTAAACATGTAAATGATAGACCTCAATATGATGGAATTCTCATTCATAGATCTGCAAGGATATCTCAGATATTTGATTGATATGCTGAGGAATATGAGTTAACAGGATTATGGTAAACCTAATAATCATTATGATGCATTACCAAATATTGAATTGGGTAAATTACTCGTGCTATGAATGTTATAGATGCTGTTCATAAATATAATCAAATTTTGGAAATTTGGTGTAACACCCCGTAAATTTCATTGAAGCAGCGAAAGACTAAACGAGGTATTACTTCTTAGATCACAGTCATAAGTATAGAAAATGACTCGAAAGAGACGTTTTGAAAAGCATTATCATTCATTGAAAACTTAATATTTCAGAGTACAAAACATAGTTTCAAATTGTTAGGATTTCACAAAAGACATGAAAAAGTTTGTAACGAATGATAACTTCTTTTAACATCATCAAGGGGGTCCAATGCCAACTCCGTGCCTTATGCCCTTTAATTACCTGAGATAAAACATGCTAAAAAGTCAACACAAAGGTTGAGTGAATCCATAGTGCTTAAGTTGTAATAGTTTGAACACAAGCTGAATAGTAGTAAAACAGTGATATTGTAGTGTAATATATTGCCCTAAGTCTCATGACACGCAAACGTTAACATCGTGTGATATCATAAAATGATATAAATAACTCACATCATAAAAATGATGTAAGTGATAATGCCCTCGTAGTAGGAGTTTGCCATTCTCCTATTGTTTCTCAAATAAAGTGCATTTGGGTCACCATTCCGGCTAACACAAATGGGGTCGTCATCCCAGAATAGATCTATTCACTATATTCGCGTTCACTAGCAGTGATTAATGGTTCATGATATGAGGGGTTTTTGGCAATATCGGTAACTTAGGCAACATTAAATCAGAATAGCATACAGAAAAATACTTGTGTTCATGTTTAGAGCATGTATCTCCCCACGGGGTTGAAAACGTATAAAAATGTGAGACTATGAACTCACCTCGGTGATACAGTAGTCAATTAGTAATCAAGTGATGTAAGTGAATGGCTCCGGCTTGCGACCTAGAGTAATATGGCAAGTGTTTAGATCGTTGGTTTAAGACTCGATGTGAGTATTATTAAGCGTTAGATTGTCGGTGCTTGTGTGGCAAATGCTCAAAGTTCAAAAATATAGCTTTCCAAGTATTATTTGTGTTGTGTAGATTTTATTATTTCTTATATAGTCGATAGTGAATTATTATTATTCGTTTGAGGATAACGTCGATATTTATATTTCGATATTGTTGTATTTATATCTAAAATAAAATCTTGACATAACTAGTTTGTAAATATGAGTTTTCAAAAATATTATAAAGTTAAAAAACTTACCCTTAACTTTTATAAAAGTTACACTTTTAACCCAATGTTTATACTATTTACAATTTTAGTCCAAAACTTTCAAAATACTCTTTTTACCCAAACTTTCTGTTATTTACAGTTTCAACCCTCCATTTTTACTCAAAAATCACATTTTATGCTTCGAACCTTCCTATTCCAGAATTTACACTTTTAACCCATATTACGTAAAATTTGCATGTTTAGTCCAAAAATTTATAAATCATAAAAATATATTTCTTTTTGTTTCAATATGATTCAAGTCCTCATATTTAGTTCATGTACCCTGCTTGCTTTGAAAATATATATATACAAAGGGTCATTGGGCCTTAGGGCCCAACAATGGTGCGTTTTGGTTTTTTTTTAAAAAAGAAGGGACTAAGCAGTTGTGAAGAAAAAGAAATATATATATCTCCACGCCTAGGTTCGAACCTGGGTCTGTTGTGTAGGAGTGAACGACACACCGAGTTGAACCAAAGGCTCCTCTTGATGTTGTGTGACATCTCGTGTGCATTTAAAGGTCTCGAAACTGTTTAATATCTAGCCATACAACACAGTTTATACGTGCATGGAATCTCATTTAGGTTTCGACTATATTTCCTTTCTACGTCCTACTGAGTTAGTATTCTATTAGGTTTGTTTGTACTCCTCATTATCATATATATATATATATATATATATATATATATATATATATATATATATATATATATATATATATATATATATATATATATATATATATATATATATAACGTGCATGCACGTTTTGTGTTTGAAGTGTGTACGTGACTTGTTTTGTGAAACAATTTCAGATTCAAAACTTAAAGTATGTCGAGATTTATGTTACTCTGTATATATTGAAATAGGTTCGAGAACTTACGACACCAAAGATGGTGGTGATGAGGTACGTATGAAAAGGCAACGAGAAGAAGAGAAAACCCTAGTCTCCAAACTCTTAAACCCGCAACAAAACTACACCCAAAAGACTCCTTAAGCTTGAAAAATATTTCGAATACCCTAGCTTCCCTTTCTTTCTTGCTTAACAGTAAACAAAGTGAGATATATGTGTTGGTGTTTTGTGTTTGCGTTTATGGCAGTGTGAGTTCGAGTGGGGTGATGAGTTTATATAGCAAAAATAAGTATGGCTTTTGGTTTATTCTATTCTTACATGCATGGCTACTAACAAAAGAAGAAGGGTCTTGTTATGTCCTAAAAACTAGGTAGGTCGACTAAAGATTTGGAGCATGACTGAATGGTCTTGTCGACTTTTGAAAGATAGCAGTACTAAGGTTTTTCAGGGTCAAAGTAGGAGTGGCATGGTTAGTGTAGCAACCTGTAAAATTCCCCAGTAATTTGTAAATGCTAATCAAGTATTAAATTACCATTACTGATCAGTTAACCATTTTTATGGGCAAAATTTGAAAATTTTGTTTATTACATTACATTAATTCAAACACGTTGATACGTGATTCACAAACACATTGGAACGAGCTCACACACGGACCACAACGAATCCAACACACTAATAATAAACCAAACGGATCACATTACTATTCCTGGCCCAATTTTTGGCCTGGTACTATTCAAGCCCAACCCAACTCTTTATAATTCCTTATATTTCACTCGGCTAAACACACAACACTTGGCCACGATATCTTTTGATTTCGACACACAATATATGCAACTTTTTACATGGATCGAATCTTCATACACCAAAGAATCAGGATGTCGAGTCTCACATTCTATTTTGAACATTTGATCACTAAACAAGACGCAAAGTAAATCACCCTCGACACTGTTACAAGTTCACTCAATATTTATCCATTTTAACCAAACTCGATTTAACTTAATTTCACCTATGTCTTTTCATTTTATATGATCAAATATGAGTTTATAACAATGTTTCTCACCTTCTTACACTTTTGGTCACGTTAAAAATGTCATTTGGACACTTAATATGTCGAACGAGCCATATATATTTGCAACTTGGTTCTATAGCTAAACCAACACACAACCCCCCCCCCCAACTACTATGTACTCGAGTAATATTCCCTTATCCTATTCAAAATCTCTACTAACAATCAAATCACACAACTTGGAGGTATTAAAATACCATATATTCGATACATATACATGCATATATACTTTTGATCACACCCTCTTAACTCCCATTCACACACAAGCAATTATCTCACATTTTCACTAAGTATTTCTCCCTATTCCGAGCTCTCAAGAACAGGAGTAAATTCTATAGCAATTCGAGTCCATTTCAAGTCGAAAACCTCCCATTCAAAGCCTTGGTGATTGTTCTAACGTGAGAAGTCCAAATCTCTCGAGTTCTAATCCTCTTTCACGTATAACTCACCACCTTTTAGGTGTTGTAAGTCCTATGAACTCATTTCCATTCGTTTCTAAGTGTTTTCAATGTTCCATGCATCGTACATATTTCCTTCGATCGTATATTTACTTTCTATGCATTTTCTTACATTTTCTCGTATTTATTTTTCGTATATACATATTGACCTCCTTCATGGATGGCTAGAAATACGAGTTACACAATCATTCGACACATATATCTTCATTTCATTACTTATCGAGACATATTACTTACACGTTTTACATATCACACGTTATATGTCATTGGTTTACATATTGGACACCTTGATTTATTCGATAAGAAATGATCCATTAAAATCCATTTCGTACATATAACATATCATTTTTATTGCTCGACTTGATTCTCCACAAGACCATCTAATAAGCTGTCGTAATAAGCTCTCGTTATAATCTCTTAAAAGTCCTTTTTGAAGCCTAAACCTATCGCTACTCGGAACTGTATTAAAACTCCCATTTTATACGATTGGGCTTTAAAACCCAATAAGCAGTCCAATAAGCCAAACCGATAAGCAGTACTTATAAGCTGTTTCATTATGTTTTTTTTTTTGGGTAAAGGGGAGTAATCCTGCACCCTGGTAAGTAGATTAACAAAAAAAAAAAAAAAAAGGTTTACGTACAAAGGATATGGGTGAAACCCATATCTCAGCCCGTTACATAGGCGAAACGCTTACATAACAAGATAATTCCAATTTTCTAAACAAGAAAATAAGCCACTACGCATAAACACATAAAACACCTATGACAACAAAATTACTTCTTTCGAAGACCTTGGAGCTTGATATCATACATGTCATAGAAAGCATCCAAATTCCCAAGAAGATCATCAATTTGTGCCGCATAGTCATCATAATCATAATCATACTCTTGGTCGTGACCACCTCCAAATAAGTTTACGGACTCATCAAAAGTGTTCACAACCTCCTCATCACTATCAGAATCGACAATGTTACCCACCTTAGAAAATGGGTTCACTTGTTTAGTAGCAGAAGTAGACGGAGCAGAAGAAGAAGCCTCAACCTGCACCTTCTCTTTCACAACATTCACAAGCGATTCTTGTGATACATTACTAATCTTTAAAGACCCATCCTCCTTTGCTTCCATTCTTTTACCAGAATCAAATTCAGCTCCACCCTTGGTCACAGTATCAATAGGAATACCACAGTCACATTGTTGACCATATTAAGAACTTCAAACGTATTAGAAGTAGCAACCTTTGTTCCACTCCTACTAGCCACACCAGCGGCCTTCTTCTTTGTAAAATCCACCTTCATGGTTTCAGGAGGGGGCGGTTTAGGTTGAAACCTAAATTTAGGACCCACAACAGGTTTTGTAACACCTCCCTTACCCGAAGTACTTTGACCACCATTCTTACCCTTATTCTTGTTATTGACCATTTTAAAACCATCATTAACACTCGGTTTAGGCTGAGTAGGAGTTGGTACATAGTTAGGACAATCAAGCAATGTATGACCAAACAGCTTACATGTATCACACCTAGGTGGTTTCCACTCGTATTCAACCCGAATCTTTTCAATAGTAGAACCCGTCCCATCAAGTAATGGAATCTCAATAGTGAGGCTCTCCCTAAGAACCTGATCCGCTTTGACTTCAATCAAACACCTAGCAAAACTACTTCGACCCCATGATTCCAAGCACATTTGACTAGTATATGAATCTAGCATTTTCGGTGTACCAATCAATGTGGCTAAGAGGCTGAGACCATCATCAGAAAACATAGCAAGGGGCACATCATGGAATTTAACCCATACCAGAATATTAGTCAAATCCTCTTTAAGAAGGTTGGTGTTAAGGGTCCAAGGTTTAAGAATAATGGGAACATTCCTAATCATCCACGGACCATTTTCAAGCACATCATCAACACCTTTTTTAGAATTAAATTTAAAGAAGAAGAAACCCTTTGCATTCATCATGACCTTGTGAATGCCATACTTAGCCCACGTATTACGTACATAATAATCAACAACCGGGAATGCAATACGTTTACCAAGAAAATAACCATACAAAGTATTCTCAAATCTGGTGTTTACCTCTTGAACCACTTTCATAGGGACGGAAAGATCAACCCCAATAGTTTGATTAGTGCACTCCAACCTACGAAAGTTAGGCATTCGCTTCTTAAGATCGTTAGATGTAGCACCCGCATAGGAAACCGGCTTCCCATTAGCAGCCACATCAGGTTGGGATTGCCGCAATTCGTTAGCAACCTTGTCACCATCATCACCCACAGAAACATTACTAGGCTGTTCCAACACAACCTTAGGACCAGAAGCATTATTCTCCGCATTCTTCAATTGAACTCCATTCATAGCTGCCTCAAAGTCCTTGCATGCATTTAAAACAACCTACTCTATTCCACTCGGTTGACTACCATCCATAGTATTACCCACGTTAGGATCAATAGTAGGCGTATCCTGAGTAGAATTAACAGTAGTAGTCGGTCCAACACTATTAGTAGTACAAACGTCACCAGCAGACCCACCTTCAACAACCAAGTCTTTAGGATCAGTAACAAAATTATGGTTTGTATCAACCCCATAAGTCACGTTCACATCTTGACCAACAGCTCCATGTGATTTGAAGACTTCATTAGCAGCATTAATAGTTGAAACAGAAGCTGGTTCACAAGCAGTCGACACATTAGAAGAGGATACGTTCGCATCAGATTCAACACTAGGGTTTCTCAAAACCCTAGTAGCTTTCTGTATATTGGTAACACCGGAGTTACCCTCATCATGTCCCTTCAAACGGTTCATCCGAGCAGCCAACTGATCCACGTCAACATTAACATTCCCGGCAGAAATCTTGGCATCAGCCGCATTCTTAGACTTAAGAAAACCCTTATTTATCATCTCTCTAAACCCACGTACTCAAAAGACCAGCAGCATGCGTAACCAGTAAATTAAAAACAATAAACCCTAACTAAGAAGTTAGGGTTTAAACGATAAAGCATAAACAACTATCCAGCCTCCCATAATGATCGTTCCTATAATATGAGAAATCAATTCCAAAATTGCAGTGCAATCAATTTATAATAAAGATTCTTGAAAAAACACCGACCTATAATGCTCAAATATATCAATATAATAACGCAAGGGTATGAAAGCACATGCAGAAAAAGACAAGAAGCGAATCAATAGAAAAACTCAAAAACGTTAAACACAATATAATAAATCACCGACCCACTAGATCAGAAAGAACCAATAGGGATGATCTAATTAAAAAGGTTAACGATTTGAGATAAGAATGTGTTATACGATCGCTTTTCGCCAGAGAGAGTCGGCTTAGGGTTTTTTAAATCCTGTTTCATTATGTTTTTAAGTCTATTAAATAAGCCCAAAACATTCGAACACCCTATGGATCGTTATCTCTTATTGGGCTTTGTTTTAAACACGTTAAAGCCCAATAAGCAGGAAATAAGCTCTTTTTGCAAATAAGCAGTTCAATAAGACTCTAATAAGCTTTTTAAAGATATTAAAACTTTTGGAAAACATTTCACATCATTTTTGTGAATTTTGGACTAAGTTTGCAAAATATTCTACAAATCGGGTTAAAAGTGTCAACTTCACAAAATTATGTTCTAAACTGCCATTTCAGTAACTTGAGGGTAGAAATTGTTCATCCAGTAAACAGGAAGCTTAAAATGTAATATTTGACCTTTTTGGACTAAAAATGTAATAAATTACTAACCAAGGACTAACGGTGCAAAACTTACTCCGTTAGGGTAGAAAGTGTAAAATCTGTATAAGTTCAAGGACCAAACAGTAACATTGTTTCATATTCATTCCTATTTCATAATTTACATTTTCTCATTCAATCACGTGCATTTTTACCGTTTGTTCAATATATTTAATCACGTTACGTTTATATTTATATAACGAATTTCAACGAATAACTTAACGTTTCGTTCAACCACTTTCGAGGAAACGATATTCATAAATTCAATAACATAAAAACAAGATAATATTATATATAATATTATTTTTGAACTTTAAGCATTTTAAGCATATCACTCACACTAATCACAAATCAAATCGTTATCCGTTACTCATTTTCACACTCATTGTTCGTATTAAGTCAAAACTATCAAATTCTCAGACTTCACTATTATTCAGGTCGTGTGTTGGAGTCGTTCCCATAATTCACTTGATTTCACATTTCACCTTTGCTAGTTACACACAAGGTGAGTCATAGCCCCTCTTCTACCTATTTTGAACTCTTTGGGGGAGATACATGTTCAATTCACTTACAAATTTTACTTGTTTACTTTAAACGTGGTACACGATTGATGATACACTCTATTTGATTATTGAAACATAATACTTGCTTTTACTTACACGAGTACTTTAAACTTTTACGAATTACCATGAGTACAACTACCCATTTGTGTTAGCCGGATTGATAGCATTTGTGCTAGCCGGATTGATAGCCAAATGTACCTTATTTGTGTTAGCCGGATCGATAGCCTTTGTGTTAGCCGGATTGATAACCAAATGCACACTATTTGACAACCACCCATTTGCGTTAGCCGGATCGATAGCCTTTGTGTTAGCCGGATTGATAACCAAATGCACACTATATGACAACCACCCATTTGTGTTAGCCGGATCGATAGCCTTTGTGTTAGCCGGATTGATAGCCAAATGCACATTATTTGAGAACTACTAGGAAGTTGGCAAACTCCTACACGAAGACACCGTTACTTATATCATTTTATGATATCACCCACACACATATTAACGTTTGAGTTCATGGGACTTAAAATAATATATCCAACCGCAATATCACTATTTCAAATATGATTGTAATTCACAGGCAATCATAAACTTGTGTTCAAACTGATTACAATTACAAACACTATGATTTCACTCAACAATTTTGTTGACTTTTAACATGTTTATCTCAGGTTATTAATGGAGCATTCAAGGTACGGAGTAGGCTTTAAACTGATGGTCTTTGGTTTTAAATAAATTATGTCATTCATTTCAAACTACTACACCTTTTGTGGGATATTACAAACACTAAAATTTCACTTTTGTATCTCAATTATTATATGAATGACAATAACTTTTAAAACGCCTCTTTTGAGCCATTTTGTATAATTATGACAATGATCCCCCCTGTAATACCCTGATTAGTCTTCCGCTGTTAACTCAAAATTTAGGGGGTGTTACAATTAGTATCATTGTTTATTCTTTAAGTTGGTACTTTGATGTCTTGTGGTACAAAAGATAGGTATGGTGTGACATTGGGAAATCTTGTGACTTGTGTACCATCGAGTGGTATAAGGAAGAAAAAAAAAGAACCATGTGATGTTTTAGGGAACATAATATCCAATGGTTTCTAATATTATGGGATCCAAGCATGGGGTTATTATTTGTTTAATGCTTTAGGTAGGGTGTTTAGGGTTGGTTTGGTATTTGTATAACATTCGACATGTAAAGTAGAAAATCCAAGGGTGCTCGTTTGGTCTTGTTGAATGGACGACATGAGAGAAAATAAACATATCGCGTGTTGTCGAGAGTTATCATAAAAGAGGTTGAGTTATCTTATATGTGTTGGGGTTCAATGTTCGATTTACAAAAATATTATACGATTTATATTAGGGTGCGTTTTAATGTGTAGACACCAAGATGTGTGTTTGTGTTCAATAATTACCAAGCCTCAAATCAAAAAGGAAATGTATAAGTTGGGCTCGTGTGATTCCCATGGCTACAAGCCCAATTCGGGGTGCATTTGATTAGTCGTATGAATGGGCCGAAGCCCACTAATATAATAATGGTGTGTTGGATTAGTTTCGCAGCCGGAACCCAAGGAAATGTGTCGGGTTTGCTTAGCCCGAGAATAAATCTAGTGTTGGTATGTTGTGAGTTCGTTCGTAAAGAAATGTGAGTCACGTCACATAATTAATTGCCTCGTAAAAATTTGCAGATGCAATGTAGAAAAAAAAAATAGCTCGTAAAAAGGGATTTAATTAAACTCTCACATTGAGTTTCTTCGTGTTTATCGTTAATAAATGACTGGGAAATTACAGGTTACTACAGTACCTACCCATTAGACTGGATTCCGTCCCGGAATCCTAAGCTATGCTAGATGTCGGGGTTGTCTTATCGAATAGATGCGGGTATTTGCCACGAATTTGGTCTTCGTGTTCCCAGGTGTACTCTGGTCCTCTATTAGAGTTCCATCTAACCTTGACAATGGGAATACGACTTTGTTTCAACTGCTTGACGTCTCTGTCCAAGATTTCCATCGGTTCTTCGATAAAATTTAGCTTATCGTCAAGCCGAATTTCTTTTAATGGAATGATGAGGGTTTCATTCGATAGGCATTTCTTTAGGTTTGATACGTGAAAGGTATTATGTACTCTACTGAGCTCTTCAGGGAGTTCAAGTTTGTATGCCACTGGACCAACCCTTTCCAGGATTTTGAATGGTCCAACGTATCTAGGATTCAACTTTCCACGCTTCCCAAATCTAATCATTCCTTTCCAAGGAGATACTTTTAGCATGACTCTATCCCCAACTTGAAATTCCATGGGATTTCGCCTCACATTGACATAACTCTTTTGTCGATCTCGAGCGGCTTGTAAACGTTGCCTGATTTGTACTATCTTCTCAGTTGTTTCATGAATAAGTTCAGGTCCTGAGATCTGAACATCTCCAACTTCTGCCCAACAAACGGGCGATCGGCACTTCCGACCATAAAGTGCTTTGAACGGTGCCGCCTTGATGCTAGCGTGGTAACTGTTGTTGTAAGAGAATTCTGCTAATTGTAAGTGTTTATCCCAACCTTTCCCAAAATCGATCACGCATGCTCGTAGCATGTCCTTCAAGGTTTGGATAGTTCTCTCACTTTGACCATCAGTTTGCGGATGGTACGTGGTGCTCATGTCTAACCGGGTACCCAGGGCTTTTTGTAATGACTGCCAAAATCTAGACGTGAAGCGGCTATCACGATCTGAGATGATGGAAATTGGCACCCCATGCCGTGAGATGATTTCTTTCAAATATAACTGCGCAAGCGTACTCATCTCATCGGTTTCCTTGATCGGCAAGAAATGTGCAGATTTGGTAAGACGATCAACAATGACCCAAATGGTGTCAAATCCACCCGATGTCCTAGGTAGTTTTGTGATAAAGTCCATTGTAATCCTCTCCCATTTCCACATTGGGAGTTCAGGTTGTATCAACAAGCCAGATGGCTTTTGATATTCCGCTTTTACCCTAGCACATGTCAAACATTTTCCGACATACTCAGCGATGTCGGCTTTCATGTTTGGCCACCAAAACAGCTTCTTGAGATCCTGATACATCTTATCAGAACCTGGATGAATGGAATACTTTGATTTGTGGGATTCGTGCATGATGAGATCGCGTATTCCTCCATAGAGTGGAATCCATTTTCTGTCATTGAAACACAACATCCCGTCTGGTTTTTTTACAAATCCATTTTCATTTTCCGGCATCCCATAGATCTTCTCTTTTGGTCGGTTCTCTTCTTTGAGAGCTTCGGCCTGAGCCTCCAGGATTTTTGATGGAAGTGGTGATTTAATTGTCATTCCCAGAGATCTGACTCTAAGGGGTTTAATTCGCTCTTTTCGACTTAAGGCATCAGCCACGACATTTGCCTTTCCAGGATGATAGCGAATTTCACAATCGTAATCACTGAGTAACTCTAACCATCGGCGTTGCCTCATATTCAACTCCTTCTGATCTAGAATGTGTTGGAGACTTTTGTGATCCGTAAACACCGTGCATTTGGTGCCATACAGGTAGTGTCTCCACATCTTAAGAGCAAATACTACCGCTCCTAGTTCAAGATCATGTGTGGTGTAGTTCTTCTCATGAGTTTTGAGTTGTCGAGAAGCATATGCAATAACTTTACTCCTTTGCATCAACACCGCGCCTAAACCCTGGTACGATGCATCGCAATATACCACGAAGTCTTCACTTCCTTCGGGCAATGCTAAGATCGGAGCTTCACAAAGCTTCTGTTTCAAGAGTTGAAAAGATGACTCTTGCTCTTCTCCCCGGTCAAACTTTTTCTTCTTCTACGTTAACTCCGTTAAAGCTTTAGCGATCTTAGAGAAACCTTCGATAAATCTTCAGTAGTATCCAGCAAGACCTAAAAATTGACGTATCTCTGTGGGGTTTGTAGGGGATGCCTAATCTTTAAAAGCTTCGATTTTCGAAGGGTCCACGTGAATGCCTTTACTATCAATCACATGCCCAAGAAACTGTACTTTCTCAATCCAAAAATCACACTTGGAAAATTTGGCATACAATTCTTCCTTTTTGAGCAATTCCAGGATAGTTTTCAAGTGCTCTGTGTGCTCTTCATTGTTGCGGGAATAGATGAGGATATCATCGATAAACACAATTACAAATTTGTCCAAATAAGGTTTGCACACTCGGTTCATTAAGTCCATAAACACAGCTGGTGCGTTAGTTAGACCGAATGGCATCACTTGGAATTCGTAGTGTCCGTATCGTGTCCTGAAAGCTGTCTTAGGAATATCTTCATCCCTGACTCTCAGTTGATGATAACCTGACCTTAGATCAATTTTCGAGTAGACACTCGATCCTTGCAGTTGATCGAACAGGTCATCGATTCTAGGTAATGGATATCGGTTTTTCACTGTAAGTTTGTTCTACTCACGATAATCGATACACATCCGGAAGGATCCATCTTTCTTTTTAACAAATAACACCGGAGCTCCCCAATGCGAAGAACTCGGGCGAATGAATCCTTTATCTGACAATTCCTACAATTGCTCAAATAATTCTTTCATTTTGGATGGCGCCAACCTGTACGGTGCTCGTGCTACTGGTGCCGCTCCTGGTACTAAATCGATCTGAAATTCCACCTGACGGGCTGGTGGAAGACCAGGCAAATCTTCGGGGAATACTTCAGGAAAATTCTTAACTACTGGCACATCTTCAAGTCGCTTCTCCTCCGAATTCTTTTTTGTCACCTGAGCCAGGAAGGCGTGACACCCTCTATCGATATACTTCATAGTTTTGATGTACGATATGATGCTTAGTTGAGTTTTACTTCGTTCACCATGGACGGTTAGGGTTTCACCTTTGAGAGGGATGTGAACGACTTTCTCGTCACAAATGATTCTAGCAAGGTTTTTGGATAGCCAATCCATACCAATGACAACGTCAAAACTACCAAGTTTGATGGGCATGAGGTCGATGTCGAAAGGTTGTTCAAGTAAGAGTAGGGTACAACCTTGGATTATAGTGTTAGTGCCTACTAGTTTTCCGTCAACTAGTTCGATTTCGTATGTGGTGTCTAGTTTAGTTGGGGTGATGTTAAGTAGGGAAGCAAACGTAGTAGACACAAAGCTTTTGTCGGCTCTAGAATCAAACAAAACTTTAGCAAGATGGTTGTTAAGTGAGAACGTACCCGTGACTACGTCAGGGTCTTGTTGAGCATTTATTTCTCCCAGTACATAAACTCTCCCGTGAGCATTGTTATTACGGTTGGCATTTGCCTTCGGGCATTTATCCTTGTAGTGCCCTCTTTCATCACATCCGTGGCACACGACTGCCACTGGCAGCAGATTTGCCCCAGAAGCTCTGCAGTCCTTAGTTTTGTGGCCTGTTCTCTCACATTTTTTGCACTTCGCAAAGCAAGGCCCATTATGATGCATTTTGCATCGGTTGCATTGAGGAGTTCTCCCAGCATAGCTATCAGTTCCAGCGGGCGTGGCAATGTAAGCCCTGGCAGCTTCCTACCTCCGGTTCTGTTGGTTGTGGTGGTGGTTTGGGCTTTGCTGGTAGTGCTGGTTGTTGTTATGATTGTTGTTGTATTTGTTGTTGTTGGAGTGGTGGTTGTTGTTGAGAGTATTTCTCTTGTCATCAAACTTTCTTTTGTTATCATTGCTTCCTTGTGTAGGACCTCGCTTGACTTCCCACTCCATTAACCTCTGAGAGATCTCGATAGCTTCTTCCAGTGATTGTGGTTTTGATGCACTGACATTTCCTTCAATACTTCTAGGCAACCCTTCAACATACTTTTCCAATAGTTTTTCAAGGCCTGGAACCTTGGTTGGACACAATAGAGCAAGTTCTTAAAACATTCTGTCATAGGTCTTAAGATCGTTTCCCTTCACCACTAGGTGATGGAATTCGTCTTCCAGTTTCTTGATCTCAGTCCGTGGACAATACTTCTTCAACATCTTTTGCTTGAAGTCGGCCCATGTGATTTGGTAGGCTTCCTCAATACCCATAGTCTGGGCTGTAGAGTTCCACCATGATAGAGCATCCTCCATGAGTGTTCCAGTAGCAAATGAGACCTTGCAGTCGTCAGTGCAACCGCTTCTCATAAAAACTGTCTCCGAATGCTCAAACCAGCGAGCAAGCTCGGTTACTCCTTCTGTACCTCTAAAGTAGGATGGCTTGCAACTCATGAAATCCTTGTAGGTACACTTGCGAGCCACAGTCGTCTCGCTCTCCCCAGTTGGTCTAGTGGTACTACTAGAGCGGGCTACTGCTGCCGCTTGAGCTTCCAGCGCTGCAGCAACGCTATCAGCAACCAATTTTTGGATCGCAGCCTGAGTCATGGCTGGTCCTGAGGCTGTAGCGGTTGATTTCTTACGAGGAGGCATGTTATGTTAGTGTAATTCAATCAACAAGGTAATTGCCTAAACATCATAACAATACTACCACAATACAACTCATAACAAGCTGAACCGTAAGATTATGATAAATACGAACACTGCTATGCAAACATAGAAAATAACCAACTCTGAACCACGTCAATAAGCATCATAACATAGCAAGAACCGAAATCATAAATATATCACGACATGTCTGAGCATAACCACAACACACATGAATATAGTAAAACAACCATAGCAACATAAATTAACATCAATTTATAGCAACCATAACCAACAATACTGTTTTAATAACTTGTTCAATTGTTTACAAAACAATAAAATACAAGATCTTTTATTAATGTCCATGCTACAACTGATACATCGATAATCTATGAACTGCCCGGTGCATCATCCAATCTGCGCTGAAGTACTCGGACCATCTCCGTCAACGCCTCTACTCTCTGGTCTCTCTCTCTCTCTCCCTGGCCTGGGAGTCCTCTAGTGTCTGTCTGAGAGTATGAATGCTGCTCCTGGCCACCTCGAGCCCCTCAGTCTGGTGCTCAATCATCTCCTGCATAATCGCGGCAATGTCCCTCAAATCCCGGGTCTTCTGCCTCGCAGCCTCAAGCCTCTCTCCCATCCCAGCAACAATCTCCTGAGTCTCCTGAAGATGAGTACCCATCCAGTCGAAAATCTCCTCCATAGCTACTCGACCAACCACGAGGTTCTCCACCTCCTCTTCGATGTTCTCGATATGCTCGAGAAGGATCTCCCTAATGAAGCTAAGGACCGCGTCAATACGATCCTCATACCTGGAGAGTCTAGCAGCTAGCAGTGGAACGGTGACGTGAATAGGCTCTCCGGTGACCGGGAGAACCCTAGAAGCAGCAGTGGATGAACTCTCCCCCAGCTCAGTAGCACTCGGGGCACCCTCTTCGGCCCTCCAGCTACGGATACATGCTAGAAAAAACGACCATCGTTGAGCATCGACCCTCCTGTGGGGTCTGGGATGAGCAGCAGCCTCGGCAGCGACCTCGGCATAAGGGTCAGATGGTGAAGGACTCAGAAAACGTGCCCTATTGCGAGGTGGCAGTGGGGCACTATAATCATGTGGTGATGAAGGAGTAGGTGATGGGATAGGGGATGATGCTGGAACAGTAGTGGTCTGGTAGTAGAATACAGTAGGTGGTGATACCGGAGATGGCGAAACATCTAGTAAATGTGGTGTAGGTGATGGTAACATGTAGGGGTGAGGCTGTGGTACTGATGATGGTGGTATGGGATGCTCTGGGGTGATAATGGTGATGGTATGGGAGCTGGTGGTGGTGCAAGTGGGGCTGGGGGTGCACGTACTCGTTTTCGAGTAGTGTGGACCTTGACGGGTCCTCCCTGAAAGGGTCGGTAATGTCACCCAAATGGTGCGGGCTCGTATGGCTGTAAGACTTTAACTCGCCTGCGCCGGCGGACCGGTGCAGGTGGGGGTGGTGGCAAGGGTGTATCAGAAGAGTCTGAATTGGATAACTCATCATCTGCCTCTGAGCTAGAGGAGTGATAAGGGGCTGGTATAACTGGAGGTGGTAGTGGTGAAGAAGTCTCAATGGGTAGCCACTGATGGGTATCCATATACTGGTCCCAAGTTAGTGGGGTGTAGGTAGGGGAAGCTGGATGATCTCCTGGTATAGTGGATGTAGTAACTGGAGTGGGGACGGTCTTACCCTCCTCAAAGGGCTCAGTCTCCCTGACATGACCTCAGATGGGACAACGGTAGGAATAACTGGTGACACTGGTAAGGTGGTATCTGTCTCAACGTCTGATAGTATGATGATGGGGGTTGGCGGAACAGCTGGTGGTACTGGTGGAGTAGCATCTGTCTCAACGTCTGATAGTATGATGATGGGAGTCGAAGAAGAAGACATGGTACTGTAATAACCTAATAATAACGAGTATAAGTCATTTAATAATATTAAATATCTACTAGTCATGATGTCTAATAGTTATGCATCATCTGCCAAGCAAATCTCAATGCATGTGGTAAAGTGTTGGCACGGAGGGCGTGAGGTGGTAAGGTTTAAAATGGTCCGTTTTGAAATCGTAGTTATAGTCCAGTGTTTTGAAAATCACTTAGTTCTCTATAACCTTGGCTCTGATGCCAATCTGTAACACCCCGTAAATTTCATTGTAGCAGCGGAAGACTAAACGGGGTATTACTTCTTAGATCACAATCATAAGTATAGAAAACGACTCGAAAGAGACGTTTTGAAAAGCATTATCATTCATTGAAAACTTAATATTTCAGAGTACAAAACATAGTTTCAAATTGTTAGGATTTCACAAAAGACAGGAAAAAGTTTGTAACAAATGATAACTTCTTTTAACATCATCAAGGGGGTCCAATGCCAACTCCGTGCCTTATGCCCTTTAATTACCTGAGATAAAACATGCTAAAAAGTAAACACAAAGGTTGAGTGAATCCATAGTGTTTAAGTTGTAATAGTTTGAACACAAGCTGATTAGTAGTAAAACAGTGATATTGTAGTGTAATATTGCCCTAAGTCTCATGACACGCAAACGTTAACATCGTGTGATATCATAAAATGATATAAATAACTCACATCATAAAAATGATGTAAGTGATAATGCCCTCGTAGTAGGAGTTTGCCATTCTCTTATTGTTTCTCAAATAAAGTGCATTTAGGTCGCCTTTCCGGCTAACACAAATGGGGTCGTCATCCCCAAATAGATCTATTCACTATATTCGCGTTCACTCGCAGTGATTAATGGTTCATGATATGAGGGGCTTTTGGAAATATCGGTAACTTAGGCAATATTAAATCAGAATAGCATACAGAAAAATACTTGTGTTCATGTTTAGAGCATGTATCTCCCCACGGGGTTGAAAACGTATAAAAATGTGGGACTATGAACTCACCTCGGTGATACAGTAGTCAAGTAGTAATCAAGTGATGTAAGTAAATGGCTCCGTCTTGCGACCTAGAGTAATATGGCAAGTGTTTAGATCGTTGGTTTAAGACTCGATGTGAGTATTATTAAGCGTTAGATTGTCGGTGCTTGTGTGGCAAATGCTCAAAGTTCAAAAATATAGCTTTCCAAGTATTATTTGTGTTGTATAGATTTTATCATTTCTTATATTGTCGATAGTGAATTATTATTATTCGTTTGAGGATAACGTCGATATTTATATTTCGATATTGTTGTATTTATATCTAAAATAAAATCTTGACATAACTAGTTTGTAAATATGAGTTTTCAAAAATATTATAAAGTTACAAAACTTACCCTTAACTTTTATAAAAGTTACACTTTTAACCCAATGTTTATACTATTTACAATTTTAGTCCAAAACTTTCAAAATACTCTTTTTACCCAAAATTTCTGTTATTTACAGTTTCTACCCTTTGTTTTTACTCAAAAATCACATTTTCTGTTTCGAACCTTCCTATTCCAGAATTTACACTTTTAACCCATATTACGTAAATTTTGCATGTTTAGTTCAAAATTTTAAAAATCATAAAAATATATTTTCTTTTTGTTTCAATATGATTCAAGTCCTCATATTTAGTTCATGTACCATGCTTGCTTCAAAAGTATATATATACGAGGGGTCATTGGGCCTTAGGGCCCAACAATGGTGCGTTTTGGTTTTTAAAAAAAGAAGAAGGGACTAAGCAGTTGTGAAGAAAAAGAAATGTATATATCTCCACAACTAGGTTCGTACCTGGGTCTGTTGTGTAGGAGTGAATGACACACCCAGTTGAGCCAAAGGCTCCTCTTGATGTTGTGTGACATCTCGTGTGCATTTAAAGGTCTCAAAACTGTTTAATATCTAGCTATACAACACAGTTTATACGTGCATGGAATCTCATTTGGGTTTTGACTATATTTCCTTTCTACATCCTACTGAGTTAGTATTCTATTAGGTTTGTTTGTACTCCTAATTAGCATATATATATATATATATATATATATATATATATAACGTGCATGCACATTTTCTGGTTGAAGTGTGTACGTGACTTGTTTTGTGAAACAATTTTAGATTTAAAACTTAAAGTATGTCGAGATTTATGTTACTCTATATATATTGAAATAGGTTCGAGAACTTACGACACCAAAGATGGTGGTAATGAGGTACGTATGAATAGGCAAGGGAGAAGAAGAGAAAACCCTAGTCTCCAAGCTCTTAAACCCGCAACAAAACTAAACCCAAAAGACTCCTTAAGCTTGAAAAATATTTCGAATACCCTAGCTTCCCTTTCTTTCTTGCTTAACAGTAAACAAAGAGAGATATATGTGTTGGTGTTTTGTGTTTGCGTTTATGGCAGTGTGAGTTCGAGTGGAGTGATGAGTTTATATAGCAAACATAAGTATGGCTTTTGGTTTATTCTATTCTTACATGCATGGCTACTAACAAAAGAAGAAGGGTCTTGTTATGTCCTAAAAACTAAGTAGGTCTTGTTGTGGTACAAAAGAAAGACATGGTGTGACATTAGGAAATCTTGTGACTTGTGTACCATCGAGTGGTATAAGGAAGAAAAAGAAAGAACCATGTGATGTTTTAGGGAACATAATACCCAATGGTTTCTAATATTAAGGGATCCAAGCATGGGATTATTATTTGTTTAATGCTTTAGGTAGGGTGTTGAGGGTTGGTTTGGTATTTGTATAGCATTCGACATGTAAAGTAGAAAATCCAAGGGTGCTCGTTTGGTCTTGTTGAATGGACGAAATGAAAGAAAATAAAACATATCCCGCGTTGCCAAGAGTTATCATAAAAGAGATTGAGTTTTCTTATATGTGTTGGGGTTCAATGTTCGATTTACAAAAATATTATACGATTTATATTATGGTGCGTTTTCATGTGTAGACACCAAGATGTGTGTTTGTGTTCAATAATTACCAAGCCTCAAATTAGAAAGGAAATGTATAAGTTGGGATCGTGTGATTCCTATGGCTACAAGCCCAATTCGGGGTACATTTGATTAGTCGTATGAATGGGCCGAAGCCCACTAATATAATAATGGTGTGTTGGATTAGTTTTGCAGCCGGAAGCCAAGGAAATGTGTCGGGTTTGCTTAGCCCGAGAATAAATCTAGTGTTGGTATGTTGTGAGTTCGCTCGTAAAGAAATGTGAGTCACGTCACATAATTAATTGCCTCGTAAAAATTTGCAGATGCAATGTAGAGAAAAAAAATTAGCTCGTAAAAAGGGATTTAATTAAACTCTCACATTTAGTTTCTTCGTGTTTATCGTTAATAAATGACTGAGAAATTACAGGTTACTACATTTGGTTTATCTTAATTCAAAATAGTTAGACTAGAGAATGATGATGAGTTTCTTCAAAGATAAGGAAACCCTAGTGGTTTAAATCCTTGTGTAGAAATCATATGGATAATATTGTACACATGTTTAATGCATGTCTTATGATAAGATTATTAATCACACTTAAGCAATTAACTGTGATTGAATATTCTTTCCTATACACATTAAATATATAAATATGATAATTGTCATACCTATTTTTATTAATATGAAAAATGACAATGGAATATCAAAACTCTTTCTTGAGTGATTACTTGAGTGAGCACGGTAAGTAATCAAAAGGAGTTTTTGAATTCAAATAATCTTTGGAAGTTTACAAAGTGCAATAATTCATGAATGGATTAATGCATGCATCTAGGAAATAAAACTTATGTTTAATTATTGAATCCAAGTTTTGATTTATAATTAAAATAAGATAATTCCTAAGTATTCCTGGAAGCTAGTGGGAGTATTATGTTTATTTTCTTAAATCATATATGTTGTATAACATATAGGCAGTAACATTTCATCTAAGTTAAAATGTTAACTTTAGCTTGGAATGAAACTTCACTTGAAAGATTTAAGAAGTAAAACATACAACTTTGGAATATATGTTTATTGAAATAAACATGTGCGGTAAATAAATGAATCTAATAGAACATGATATCATTCAGAAAGTCTCAATGGATACATATCTTTTGATAAGATAAAACATGAACGATGATTTGACAACATTGATATCTAATTAAAAGTTATTAGATAACTAATGTAATATTTATATTTGGATTTATAATTACATTCCTCAGCTAGGAGCTGTTTCCCAGATTCTATGGATGAACATACGGAAATTGTTGCGCAATTGTCATAGCCAACAAACTTGAAGTTTTGAAAGGCACCAAACATTACAAAATAAATATTCATGGTTTACAGATTTTAGAAAAGAGCATATTGTTGGTTGTACACGATGATGCTGGTTTAATTGAGATGACACTCAATACTAGTCATGGTAGGATTTCATCCTGGTTAATGACCATGTTGACTAGTTCTGCTCAACTAAGAGCATAGTTGTATTATACATTAAAGAATAAAGAATACTTTAAACTTTAGAAGTTTGAAAGATGATGCTTGTGGAATATTGTGTCAATATCGTGATATGTGTATACACATATAAGATCTTCACTAATTGAATTCTTGAAATAAGTATTCTCAAAATTCTGATAGATCAAAGTTAATTGAATTAATGCCTTGTCAACAAGTATGATTGTCATGACTTGAGGCAAAATTCATTAACTAGAATTATCATGCATTGATTTATTTAGTATTTGGATAAGAGATGTTAAACAATTATTATTTATAATGTATTAAAGTACTTGGTACGTTTGTTTTCATTAATAATAGATTGTATCCTATATTTGCATGTTTAAATCCATGAATAACTTGTGTTATTCTAAATAGTCCGTTGTCGATCAATCATATGGGAATATGATTGAATTAAGACAAATCTGAGGTATTGGTTAGAATATACTTTCTATATTGATGGGTGGATATGCCAAACTCACATGATATTTTTTTTTTGGTAAAGGGGAAAACCCCGGTAAATATATAACCAAAAAATCGTTAAGTACAAATGGAATGTGGCTGAAGTACCACATTAACCTCAAGCAAAACGCTTGATAACCTAGTGTTTATGACAAGCCATAAACACAACAAACCTAGCAATATTACAAAGCACCCTAACTAGGTATAAAAACAAGAAAAATCTTGAATCAAGCGAACGTCCCGCATCCTTCCATAAGCACGAAGGGAGCAAGGCGACCCAGGAAGTTTGCCTCCTTAAAAACCCTTTCCAAGAAAAACCCATAGGGAAAAACCTTGGAGAAGGGAAAAAGAGTACAACCCTTACCCGGCACTCCCCTCGTGAACATAACAAGCACTTGGAATCTTCCATTTATCCAGCAGCAGACGAGACCGAGGGGTTAACTTCTTGAACTTGAAGGTAACCATCTTCAACCGAATGGTAGAGACAATAACTTGGACCACTTCATCAACAGTAGACTTCTTTTGATTAAAAAGTCTAGAATTGCGTTCCATCCAAATGTAATATGTAGAAGCAGCAAGTAATAACCGAGAAAGAATGCTAACAGCAGAACGCCCCTTAGATAAAGGAATAAAGAACGTCAGGACATCCTCCAAAGAAGGAGGGACGGCATCCATGCCTGCTAGAGACCGGACTTTCAACCAAACCTGCAAAGAAAATTGACACTCAAAGAAAAAATGGGGGTGAGAATCCTGAACCGAATCACAAAGCGGGCATCTAAGGAGACAAAGATCAACATTAGGCCCAACATCCGATTCCCGAAGTCTATCTTGAGTTTTCAACTTTTGCCGAATAACAAGCCACATATGCACCGCATGCCTAGGAATACAATGAGGAAACCACGAGATATGAAACCACTCAACTTGATCAGCCCTCGCCCGAATGGATTCCCAAGCACAAGCAACCGAAAATGGTCTAAGGTTGCCATCCAACCCACGCCATAGTAACCCATCATCAGCATCACCAAGTAAATTAGGGACCGGGAGATTACCTAAGTCCGGAAATCTAGAATACCAATCAGCAGGCCATCTCCAAGTACCATTATCAATCACATCAACAACTGAATCCGATAAGGTAAGACCAGCCCGAATAATGTCTCTAGGAGTAACCAAATTACGAATAGGGCTAAGATCACACCACATATCAAACCAAGCAGAAGTAGTCTTACCGTTGTTGATCCTATGCCAAATGGACGGACGAACTATAGGTCTAATAGCAAGCAACTTGCGCCAACCCCAACTGACATCGCCTAAGCAAGGAACATCCCAAAAACTCCTACCACGAAGTTTGTATGAATGAACCCATTTAACCCATAAAGATTCTTTATTAGATAAAATACTCCAAATATGCGTAGTCATAAGAGCAACATTAAAATCAGCCAATCTACGAATACCAAGACCACCTTCACGTTGAGGCTTACAAACAGATTCCCACGCCACTTTAGCCTTACCCCTTTTCATTTCCCCTTGACACCACAAAAAACCCCTCATGAGCTGTTCCAGGTCATGTATAATACGAGCAGGGAGAATAAAAATAGAAGCCCAATAAATATGCATCGATGACAAAACAGATCTGATCAATTGAAGCCTACCCGCAAACGAAAGAAATTTATTACGCCAATCATTCACTCGCCCTTCTAGTTTCTCCACAAGAACCTTACAATCCCTATACAGAAGACGAGACGAAATGAGAGGGACGCCCAAATATCTAACCGGGAGAGAACCTTCTGCGAATGGCATAGACTGAAGAATAATAGCTTTCAAAGCATTAGGCACATTACAAAAGAAAGCAGTACTCTTGGGAATACTCGGAACAAGACCCGACACATTCTTGAATTCCTCTAGAGCTTACATAATAACATTAACCGAATCAGGATGGCCTCTAGAAAATAAGAAAAGATCATCTGCAAAACAAAGGTTAATAATACGCTGTTGTTCACACAAGTGATGAAACTGAAACTCCACCGAATTAGCCACCCTTTTCTGTAGAATAAGAGTTAAAACCTCCATAACCAAAGTAAATAAGTAAGGAGAAAGCGGGTCACCCTAACGAAGACCCCGCTTACCTTGGAACCAGCCATGCAGATCCCCATTAACACATACGGAGTACGATGTGGTAGAAACACAAACCATAATCCATTCGACCATTTTGTGATGGAAACCATAACCATCCAGAATGGACCTAAGAAAAGACCAATTAACCGTATCATACGCTTTTTGGATATCCACTTTAAACGCACTTCTAGGAGGGCCTCTTCCTCTATGATAATTCCGCATAAGCTCTTGGGTAAGCAAAATATTATCAGAAATACGACGCCCATGAACAAAGGCAGATTGGTTGATATTAACCAAATGACCCAGGCTCCCTTTAACCCGATTCGCAATAATTTTACTAATGCATTTAAACAAAACATTGCAACAAGAGATAGGCCTATAATCAGTAATCTTAGAAGGGGTAGACACTTTCGGAATCAATGATATAATAGTGTGATTGATCTCCTTCAGAAGCTTACCATTAGAGAAGAAATCCCGAATAGCACATGTAACATCAGTACCAACAACATCCCAAGCTTTCTTAAAGAAAGCGGCAGTGTACCCGTCAGGCCCTGGAGCTTTATCATCTCCCATCGAAAATATAGCTTCCCTAATTTCAGAATCCGTTACATCTCTAACCATAGAATCAGCCATTTGAGGATTAAGGACATTAGGGAATAAATCATTATCATCAAGAGGGGTACAATCCCCTTCAATACCCAAAAACTGCTCATAATGAGAAACAAAAGCCCCTGCAACAGCATTACCTTCATGCAAAACATTAGCCGCATCTCGAACCAATTCAATTCGATTACGAGCACATTTACTTTTAACAACATTATGAAACAGTAGTTTTGCGCTCTCTCTCTCAAGAACTATGGGCGATTTCTGTCTCTCTAAACCCTAAGCTTCTCGTTAACAAATTTTAATCTTCAATCTTGCTCTTGTTCCAATAACGATCGTGTTTCTAACAAATTAACTGAGTTTAATTGTGTTGTTAACATTATTTTTATTGGGATTCAGACCTGATGGGATTAGGGTTTTGTTTTTTATTAGGGGTTTAGTTTAATCGCTGTTTAGTTTCTTAGGGTTTTTTAGGGTATCGCTAACTGCTTTCCTATTTCTGTTGCGTTCTTATGATGGAAGTCGGTTAGTTTTTGCTGGGTATTTAATTCATGCCTCAACCTTGTTGAGGCCATCGTTCTTTGAAGATTTGACGTGGTTCTTCTGGTTAGTTTTGCGCTCGTTATTTTTGTTTTTTAGGGTTTTCTTGTTTTCTTTTTTAAGTCGTATATGGAGAGAGTGGGTGTTCCTAATGTGAATATGGATGAACTTAAGACGAGAATGAATCGATTGAAGGGTGGTAATGATGGGAATTCTGGTGTTACCGAAACACAACCAAGGATGGCAGCTAGGATTTTACGAAACCCTAGTTTGGATACTGGTTTGGATACTACTATTGGTGGGGATGTACCTCAGTCGTTTGGTGATTTCACATCTGCTACGACTACATTTGAGTCATTCCCTTCTACTAGATTGAACCCTAATAGTGGGCATGGACTTGATTATTTGAATACTAGGGATGAAGGTGTGATAGATGCTGATAATGTCGATGCTATTAATATTGATGCTAATCTACCAACTGGTGATGGTGTTGCTGTATCTACTATGGCGGGCAAATTCACTATTAAAAATAGTGCACCTAGTTTCAATGAATCGACACAAGCCAAAACAAAGTCTATGGGTGCACCATCAGATTCTAGCCCTATCGTGCAATCCGTTGATGTGAATTCAACCCCTAAATCTTATGTTGGTGCTACTTCTGGTACGACTAATGCTACTACTAGAGTGAAACCTAATTTTCGGGCGGTTAAGGTGGATAATGTGTTTAATGGTGTTGATATTTCGATCCCTCGCAAGGTTGTTCAAAATATTAGCACTAAATTTGAGTTCACCCTTTATGGTTATTTTATTGGAAAGCGTATTGCGTTTCCCGTGGTGGAATACTTTGTTCGTAACAATTGGGCAAAGTATGGTCTAAAACGAGTTATGATGAATGATAATGGCTTCTTCTTCTTTAAATTTGATTCCCAGGCTGGTTTGGATGCTATTCTAGAAGGGGGTCCATGGATGCGTGTGGGTGTCGTAGTATAGTTTTAACAGTTTTAATGCCTACTCAAGTTTTAAATTTATATTTAGCCGACTTATCAATAACACACACACTTAACGAGCAGTGTACCCGGTCAGTATGAATATAATGGTAAGTAGAGTGTCGATCACTAGGAGTGGAACGTATTATCTAGTTATTCTAATTAGTATTTTAATATCCTAACGCAAGGGGGTTTCAGCCTGAGAGACTGGCACGATTTGTTTGCAATTAAATAATAAAATAAACCAATAGGCACGAATCAGCAAGTAGCACACACGTACACAGATAGATACTCGAGACAATAAGAGGGCTGTCCTTATGATTAAGTAGATTGTCACTTGTTTTATTGATAGCTTTATATGAAGTGTATGTAGTTAATCCTTTCTCGTTGGTCCTAATCTTATCGGCGAGTAAACCCTTAATGATTACTTATGTCTAAAAGTTATTCCTAAGTGATCAATTTAGTAATAACCGTGGGAGCCACATTATGTCCCGCAGTCAAATGCCCGCAAGCCACTAATAAACACAGAGGTTATCAATGCACTAATAAGTAGTAACCAAAGACATCAACATATAAACTTTAATTGATGGGAAAGCAAGTATTAAAGGGAGTGCAATCTTTCGTTGTCACATTACACAGGCCACCAATCCTGATGAATTAAAGTTTGCTAACACAATAAAACAAAACTACTTAATGAATTAAACACATGCAGCACCTTCTTACAGCTCTTATATCTTTGATTTGGGTGTGTCTTGTGCTGCCTCCTTGACTGAATTCGTCCTAGGGTTTTTCCTGTTCGGTCTTCGAAACTCTGATATTGCACACGAAATTCGTCTGGCCTTGGGGTATTTATAGTTTCTGTCTGAGGGAAGATGCGGCGCATCTAAGGAGTAGATGCGGCGCATGTACTTAACTTCGCGTGGGGTCCAAGATTATAATATTCAGGAATATTCGTACACCGCCAGAAGATGCGGCGTAACTCCATGATTAGATGCGGCGCATGTCCTCTTGTATCTTGGATCGTATCTGGTGATATCTTGATAGAGATGCGGCGCATGTCATGAGTGAGATGCGGCGCATCTCTATCAAGATATCACCAGATACGATCCAAGATACAAGAGGACATGCGCCGCATCTAATCATGGAGTTACGCCGCATCTTCTGGCGGTGTACGAATATTCCTGAATATTATAATCTTGGACCCCACGCGAAGTTAAGTACATGCGCCGCATCTACTCCTTAGATGCGCCGCATCTTCCCTCAGACAGAAACTATAAATACCCCAAGGCCAGACGAATTTCGTGTGCATTATCAGAGTTTCGAAGACCGAACAGGAAAAACCCTAGGACGAATTCAGTCAAGGAGGCAGCACAAGACACACCCAAATCAAAGATATAAGAGCTGTAAGAAGGTGCTGCATGTGTTTAATTCATTAAGTAGTTTTGTTTTATTGTGTTAGCAAACTTTAATTCATCAGGATTGGTGGCCTGTGTAATGTGACAACGAAAGATTGCACTCCCTTTAATACTTGCTTTCCCATCAATTAAAGTTTATATGTTGATGTCTTTGGTTACTACTTATTAGTGCATTGATAACCTCTGTGTTTATTAGTGGCTTGCGGGCATTTGACTGCGGGACATAATGTGGCTCCCACGGTTATTACTAAATTGATCACTTAGGAATAACTTTTAGACATAAGTAATCATTAAGGGTTTACTCGCCGATAAGATTAGGACCAACGAGAAAGGATTAACTACATACACTTCATATAAAGCTATCAATAAAACAAGTGACAATCTACTTAATCATAAGGACAGCCCTCTTATTGTCTCGAGTATCTATCTGTGTACGTGTGTGCTACTTGCTGATTCGTGCCTATTGGTTTATTTTATTATTTAATTGCAAACAAATCGTGCCAGTCTCTCAGGCTGAAACCCCCTTGCGTTAGGATATTAAAATACTAATTAGAATAACTAGATAATACGTTCCACTCCTAGTGATCGACACTCTACTTACCATTATATTCATACTGACCGGGTACACTGCTCGTTAAGTGTGTGTGTTATTGATAAGTCGGCTAAATATAAATTTAAAACTTGAGTAGGCATTAAAACTGTTAAAACTATACTACGACACCCACACGCATCAAGTTTTTGGCGCCGTTGCCGGGGAGTGAATTGTTATTATCTGTTAATTTGATTAGTATTTTAATTAGGTTTTTCTTTTTATTAGATTAATTGCATCATTGTACTATTTTGCATATTTGTTGTATTGTGTGTTAATTGTTTTCTTTTATTTTTGTTTTTGTTTATTTTTGTTTGTGTGTTTTTATTTTTTGTTTTTATTTTTCGTATTTTTCTGTTCTGCTATCGTTGTACTGTGCTAAATCAAACGATACGGCGCATCTGATCTCTCAGATACGGCGTATTGCGTTTAATTTTTTTTTAAATACAACGCGTTTAATTAATTCGATACGACGCATCTTTTCCCCAAGATACGGCGTATCTGTTTTTAATACGAATTTTTTTTTAAAAAGCGATAAAGTAATACGACGCATCTGCTTTTGCAGATACGGCGTATCTGTTTTTGATTAAAAAAAAAATTTCTAAACGTTAACGCCATACGACGCATCTGCTTTCGTAGATACGGCGTATCTATTATTTTAATTAAAAACAGTTTTCGAATTATTAAACAGATACGGCGTATCGATTTTTATCGATACGGCGTATCGATTTTTATCGATACGGCGTACATTCTGGATCAAAAATTTTTTATTTTGAAACGTAACGAAGTTACGGCGTATTAGTTTTTGCTGATACGGCGCATTAAATTTTTTATAAGTATAACTAATTTTTGATTATTTAAACATACGGCGCATTTGATTTATCGAGCGCGGCGTATTGCTTTTCTGAATAAAAGTCTGATTTATTTCTAACGTATTAAGATACGGCGTATCCCGTTTATAGGATACGGCGCATCAACAGCAGACGTCAGCAACTTTTATTTTACTTTGATCGTTTCACCCTTCTTTTGCACGAGTAAGTTTTATTTCAGGAAGATGGACGATCCGGATATTACTATGGAAGAATATATCAGATTTGAAGAGGAAAGAGCCTTGAGCAATAATGGGATATACGATTGGGAAAGAGCAAGATATGGTGCACAAGTCATCGAGGATAAGGAACTCACGATGGAAGAATACTTGTTATTAAAGCAGGAAAAGTCAGGGAAAGAAAGAAACAAATTGCCATTTCGACACACTTGGACTTTATCAAATGATGATGAAGAAGAATCATACGATTTTGGTGCAATTAAGTTTCCGGCAATAGTTATTGATGATGTTATTTCTCCGGAAGTTGCCCAAGATGAAGAAGAGTCACAAGTGTTTGATTTGAATGAAAATTCGGCAATTGTTTACAAAGAAGCTTATTCATCCGAAACTGCTTATGATGTAAATGAAAATGAATATGGGACAATGGTGTATAATGCTATTACTTGTGATTTTCCACCCGAGGTGGAAGATATATTCTCATCATATCAAAAACACCGTGATAATATTCCCTCGGATGAAGATAATGAGTATTCGGATATTGAAAAGTTTGATGCTATTGTGTACGATAACATACCGAAATTACCACAACAAACGGAAGTATTTAGGTGTGGAGCGGATAAACCAGATTTTGACCCGACGAGGGATTTTGAAGAAATTTGGGATTACTTATTTAAGGAGGAAATTCGGGACGATGCTGAAATTGAAAGACCACTAGTTGAAGATGGAGATTCACAAGATGAATTGGAGTCACTTACAACACAAAGTGGTACAAATTTATTTAATATTATTAATCCCGTTACTAATAATCTTGCTAGTTTTCCTAAACAGGTTGCAAAACAAAAAGATGATGAGGTAATATTTATTACACTACCTATTGAAGCACCTGTGATCAACCCGTATTTGGTGGAGCTCGAAGAAGAATTTGGTGATGAGCTCTTAAACATTGCTATGATCGAAGATGATGATGATGTCGACCCTATGAAGGTTATTGAGGAACTCGAACTTTTACTCGCTAAAGACCCTTTCTCATCTTCTGCGGAAGCCAAGGGACGCCTTACTACCAACGAGACTAACCAAGAAGAAAGGAGACTCATTTTTCCTCAACACACTACTCTTTCAAATGGAATGGTCAAGTCATCCAATTTATCAACCAAACCGGGTAAGAATTGGGAAGATGTACATATATTGCCAAGGTATGATCCTTACGTATTTCTTCCATCTTTAATAGCAAATTTACACTCTTTTCGTGTTTATTGCTACTATCACCCGCACTTAATCCCAAGTGGGGGGAACAACACCCTATTACGCAGTAAATAAGGGTGGAGTCAGGCTCGTGACTCGAACAAAAACAAGCGCTTCGTGGGAGGCAACCCATGCTTATCTTTTATTTTATTTTCTGATTTTGTATCGAGTCAGTCAGGCCGCAGAGGATACGGCGCATCTCAATTCTGAGATGCGACGCATCTCCTGCAAAGGTCATATCTTTAATTTTCTGCATTTTTTATTTTCGACTTTAAAACTATTTATCAGTTTATTTTAATGCGGCGCATCCCTGGTTAAGGATGCGGCGCATCTTTATTCTGATCCGTATTTATTCCAGGCTCGATACGGCGTATCTTCTTCCATAAGATACGGCGCATCGACTGACCTGATGATTTTCAGTTTTAATTTTTAAGTTTTATTTTTCCTAACTACTAATGTATTATGCAAGTTGAACCTTTCTTATCTTAGGTGTGTTTTAAAGTGTTGGTGGTATTATAGTTTCCTGGATTTCCTGTGGATACATCAAGTATGAAGCTTTAACGTTCTAATCCACAAGAAGTTGATTTTTGCTCTAATACAAATGGAGGATCATACCGAGCAAATCTCAGGGGAGTTTTCCTGTTCTAATTCTTTTATTTTCCAGTTTTTAACCTTTTATACAAACAACGAGGACGTTGTTTAACTTAAGTGGGGGGATTGGAGAATTAGAACACTTAACAATTACTTGTCCTAAACTTTTTCAAAAATTATGCTTAAAATGTGCTTAATATATCAAACTTAAAATTTTTTTAGCATGTTTTTATTTAAGATCTAAGTTGCATAGCTGCACACATGACGTTATTTTCAAAAATTGTGATTTTCCAAAATTCACAAATCTATGAGTGTGCCGGTGACTTGTAAACTTTAAAACTTGGCTTGTATACTATTCGAGACCACCATAATGAGTATTATTTATATAATTGGAATGACTTGTCTAAATTGGTAAAATTCTAGGATTACACCCAAATAGCCTTTATATGTTATGTGTTATTAGCTAACTACACTGGTTAGTTAACCCCTGTATAAACCTTTTGTTACTCTCATTTTTAGAGTAAGATACCCCTAGAAAAACCCTCAGAGCCATTCCTTTCGTTTCTTACACCTATGTTTAAAATGTTTCGTTACACCCTTACACCTTAGCCTACCCTGTAGATTAGAATCCGTGGTTGGTTAATTGCTATAGGCAAAGTGTGTTTCCTTACATTACCTGTGTTCGCGTGCGTAATTCATTATCTTTGGTTAGGTCGGGAAATTGCACAATGCAATTGGAGTGAAAGTAAATATTGTATATCTTTGAGTTTATTTTTCGTGTGTTTACTACTTTCACTATTACCGTTATTTCTGAAGTCATGAAAAGTATGGAAAAAAATTACCCAGAATTATCATTATAGTGATGTGGTGAAATTTTACACATCTATGTTTACCTTTAAAAAAAAAAAAAAAAAAAAAAAAAAAAAAAAAAAAAAAATCGAAAAAAATAAGAAAAGAAAAAGAAAGAAAGAAAAGTTGGATGTTTGTTTTTAAACCAACTTATATAAAGTTATGTAAGTGGTCGATATCACCACTATTTGTTGTACTATATCTATGGATTGAATGGAAATTGGCAGTTATGGGAACGCCAATTAAGGTTTATTCTTTGACTAAGATCTTGTTGAGTATAATTCGTGTCTACCTAAAGCGTGTGTTTCAAGTGTTAAAGCGTGAGTTATTCGATGATATGAGTCTTATTCATGGGATGGTTGGGATAGTGATTAACCACACTTAGGATTTTAATTTATTTGTTTTGTTTATTTTTCATTTTACACCAATTTATATCCCAAATGTTATCCATGCCCTTTATTATTCTTTATCCAACCGAACCTTTGATTTATTGAGATTAGGGATTTGAGCAATCTTAAGTATCGTAGTCGTGGATTCGGCTATGTATTTATGATTTTTGCGCCCTTTTTGATATATTATTATTGGTGAAGTTTGGACCTATCTTTAGCCTATTCGAGTTAAGGATTTGAGCAATTGCAAGTATCGTGTTCGTGGATTCGATCATGTATTTGTGATTTTGTCGCCTTTTCTGGAATTTGAGATCGATAGTGAAAAGAGAATAATCGACCCTTAAGCCTAAAAAACCCTTTTTACCGCTTTAGACTTGTTATTCCTTAGCTTTAGTGGAGGAGATGTGTATACTTGCCAAGCTTATGATAGAATATTCGTCACGACTGGACAGTTAAACGATTAGATTTGCTTTTATCAAATTATTTTATTATACTTCTAATTCGTTAAAGTGTTTAGTTGTGTGATTATGAAATAAATGAATACATGCTTAAATATAAAAATAAATCCTAACATCTTTTAGGATACATTTTCATAAAAGAAATTCTAAGGTTTACTTGGGGACAAGTAAAGTTCAAGTGGGGGGATATTTGATGAACTCAAATAAGTACATTTTATTACTATCATTTATCCTATTAATTTGACTTGTTTTACTATATTATGTATGAGGATTGATACTTAATCGTTTACTTTTGTAATTCTCAGGTAAAAACAAGCATTTGGTGAAACTTAGCAATTTTGGACTGATTATGGAGCAAAACATGCAAGAAGTTAAGAGTCTACTGAAATGAAGAAGATCAAGACTAATCTGCTCCAGATGCGCCGCATCTCACTCATGACATGCGGCGCATCTCTATCAAGATATCACCAGATACGATCCAAGATACAAGAGGACATGCCGCGCATCTAATCATGGAGTTACGCCGCATCTTCTGGCGGTGTACGAATATTCCTGAATATTATAATCTTGGACCCCACGCGAAGTTAAGTACATGCGCCGCATCTACTCCTTAGATGCGCCGCATCTTCCCTCAGACAGAAACTATAAATACCCCAAGGCCAGACGAATTTCGTGTGCAATATCAGAGTTTCGAAGACCGAACAGGAAAAACCCTAGGACGAATTCAGTCAAGGAGGCAGCACAAGACACACCCAAATCAAAGATATAAGAGCTGTAAGAAGGTGCTGCATGTGTTTAATTCATTAAGTAGTTTTGTTTTATTGTGTTAGCAAACTTTAATTCATCAGGATTGGTGGCTTGTGTAATGTGACAACGAAAGATTGCACTCCCTTTAATACTTGCTTTCCCATCAATTAAAGTTTATATGTTGATGTCTTTGGTTACTACTTATTAGTGCATTGATAACCTCTGTGTTTATTAGTGGCTTGCGGGCATTTGACTGCGGGACATAATGTGGCTCCCACGGTTATTACTAAATTGATCACTTAGGAATAACTTTTAGACATAAGTAATCATTAAGGGTTTACTCGCCGATAAGATTAGGACCAACGAGAAAGGATTAACTACATACACTTCATATAAAGCTATCAATAAAACAAGTGACAATCTACTTAATCATAAGGACAGCCCTCTTATTGTCTCGAGTATCTATCTGTGTACGTGTGTGCTACTTGCTGATTCGTGCCTATTGGTTTATTTTATTATTTAATTGCAAACAAATCGTGCCAGTCTTATTTAACTTGGATAAATGATTTATCCTATGTATCTGTGTCGTTGATTCCTAAGTAGCAAATACATAGGATAAATGATTGTTTTATTATATTATGTAATTAAATAAGTACATTTTATTACAACTCACATGATATTCAAAGGATTGAATATAGGACTTACCCCAACTACATTATTGTACTTTATGGATCTTTGTCATCAAATAAATCATGTTTATCTATCCTCAGACTTGAGATACCAGAAAATTGTCATGGATGTAGTGCATTTTTGTAAAATAGTCTAACGCTATCCGTAACTGGTAGTTATAAGGGCTATTTTCAGAAGTGTTGCAAAATTCATGAGTTTTGCTTGTAGTCAAAAGAGAATTTGTTCATTCAAATTTATTTTGAAGTATAATACTACTGGGCCCCTCGTGGGGTTGATCAGATGTATGTGTGGCCACACCCAAAAGAGATCAGGAATACGTCCCGATGATTTTGGTAATCTTAATCAATCGATGAAACGAGAAATAGAATAGTTAAATTGTGCTTCGTAAAACCACACTCTAGTTGTTCTGAGTGTATTGGTGTGTTGCTAGACGCTAACCAATGTCATTACGTTTATTAAAACATGTCCAAGTGGGAGCTGTTGGATTGTGGACATATTTATAAACGTATGTCCGGTTTCGAACTCGAGCCTATTGGGGGCACACACGTATACATTTAGAGAACACTTTATTTAATGTAATTAATATATTAGATGTGTTAATTATATTAAATAATAATACACGAAATATTTAAACGGTCGTTAATTATAATGTTGGACGTTATAATTAATAAACACTTTACTAATATGTGAGGGATTTATTAGTACGAAAGACGAAAGTCGTGGGTGTTTACTAGGCTCGTCGAACCAAACAAATGGGAGGGAGGAAAGTGTCATTTTGTTGAATTTAAGGAGGTGTTGGACTTAAACTTGGAGAGCAAGTTTAGAGGCTATATATACACTCCTTAAACTTTCAAACCACACGATATATGAATATATCTTAAAAACAAAAGCGACACACAATTTATAATAAAACTGCTACGCATACAGTTTCTATGGAATTAATACCATGTGCATGAATTTTTCCATGCAATGCAAAGTATATGCATGAAAAGTGTTAATATCTGTATCTCCTTGTTCGACGATCTGTCATATATCCCTAGAGGATTCGATCATGTATAATAAGAACACCAAACCATAGTTAGTTTGTGGTGATCTTTGTGTATTAAGCACTAGCATCATAGTGTTCTTGGTTAACGCACAGTGTATGCAACCTTAGAGGAATCAACACTATTTGATTCTTGGTTGTGAGACTTTATCGACTTTATTCTAGTCGATTTTCATAAACCCTAATTTATTAGGGTTTGTGATTTGATCTTAATTTGGGTTTTTTTTTCTATAAACCCTAATTGCCTAAAGGTACGCGTTTCTTTTATATTCGGTTAATTAAATTACATGTATTGATTCTTATACTTCCGCTGCATGCTTTGATGTTTACTTGTTTAATATATACATGTTATGATATTAAATTCCAACATACATACCCTAATTTTTCTTGATGAAGAACGTAGTCACTCTCACACCAACAACAACCACTCTTTTCTTTTATGTCAAACGTGACCCACCACAAACCATAAAGATGAAGTAGGATTGACTTCAAGATTTTTGTTAACAAGGTCTCGGGTAAGGTCGTTGTTCTGTTGTTTTCCTTTAAACCGAACAAAAGAAAGCATGAAACGATTGGTTTTGTTCTTTCTTTGAAAAGGTTCGAATAATAAAAGGAAGTTTTGATTCGAAAAAGATCTATGATGAGTTTATTGTTGTTTTGTTAAGATCTCATAAGGTTTTCAATTCTATAATGAAACAAGAAACTGAAAACTGAGATCTTGTTTATTTTTACTTGTATTTCGAAACATGTTTATTTTTAGAAGCAATCATTGATTTTTGGTGTATTAAAAGCGTGTAACGGTCAAAAAAATGTGGGGAGTTGTGCCCATTTAATCGGTTGGCTGACAAACCGAAAGAATGCAAAGGTTGGTGTGGGATTCGGTTATGCTCGGTTGAGCTAGGGGGCGACGTGGTTGACTACTCGGTTGGGGTCAACCAACCGAGCAACCACCCATCCATTAGCATTGGCCTAAACTAAAATTTGCACTTACGGAGTTTTGACAAATATTTTGATTTTATCTTTTTCTAATTTTTTGAAGCAAATATGTTAAAAGCTTAACTTTTATATAAGGATTTTGGTAACAAGTGCTCACTGGGCAGATGTTAAACTAGTTAATAAACATAAACTTTCTTAATTAACCAAAAAATGCATTAAATACACATTGAATAAACTTGTAAATTACTATATTTGAACATGATTTTCACTTAAATGAATTAAAACATTCATTTTATTAACAGATTAATATGTGCCCACTTGGCAGATTAACAAACCCCTTATATAAATTGAAAACTGACCTTATTAGTGTTTTGTTAACACAATATAATTTTTTTGAATGGCTAAAGAAACCTGAAAATAATCAAGCTTATACCATTATATTTTAAAAAATAGAACCAAATAATTTGAACTCAATTATACGAAAATGGGTCTAACAGGTAATAAACACTTGACTAACTGGATTAAGTTTTTTACAGTGGTAATTACATTTATACCCAATGAAACTTAAAAAATTACATATTTCCTCAAGATGCAACTTTTCAATGCATGATGTACAATGTTACTAAAGCATGCTTTGGGGAAATATGTAAATATTGAAGTTTTCTTGGGGATATATGTAAGTGTCCCTTTTTTATATAACTAACTTCACCTGCTCTCGAATATCCTCATGTTTAACAGTTCCTCAGAGGTGTAAATAAGATGAAGCAAAGATATGAGCCATTGTCAAAATATTCACTAAATAATTGTAAAACAAATAAAACTAAATATATATAAATCCAAAAAGTGGTGGAGGTCTTTAAGTGGTTGAACATCAATAAAACTCATCTTGACAACCTTAATGATGTTCTTAGCCTCCCTAGTTGATAAGATCTTTCACTTTTCAAGAATGCTTGCCATTATATATCATTTAAAGCCAAGCCTTCAAATCAAAGTAGCAGACCATATAGACTTGTGTTCAATTGAGTTTCAAATATTATATAATTAACATGTGACGTTTCGTAAAGGTTGCTGAGTTATATCAATTTAAGAGGCTAATGTTAACTCTCCTCCCTAAGTAGAGAATTCCAAAAAATTATAAGTGTCATAATTGTTATATTTAGTGTGTAATGCTACTAGAGACAAACAAACAATATGATGATAATAACAAGAACATATAAAGTATAGAAAAGTAGAAAACAATACCATAAACCTTTTGATTATTTAGACTCAAAGAACGCAAATAAGAAAAAAAAATGTTGAGGCCTATGATGCTCACAGTTTCCTTAAAACATATTTGTCCTCTCCACGGTGCTTGAGAATCGTGAACATCTATCTCTCAGGATACAACAACAACGGATAACTCCGTTAGCACAAACGGGTTATCAAGGCTAACCAAAAACGTACCTTCCCTCTATTACGAACGGATATACACAAGGTCCAGATGAACGTTAAACAAAAGGAGAGGAATGAGTTGCGTTTCTTGGTGGTGTAATGAGAGAAAAGCTTTCAATATATAGGCAAAGGAGATGAAAGAAAGTGATCAATTAATTAACAAAATTAATCTTACTAATGTCTCATGAATTCAAATAAAACAATAAATTTTTGTCCTTAATTCACATTAGTATGTTTGATGACACCATAAATTGTCATTCAACACTTTGACCACATTTTCCAACAATCCCCACATGAATTAAATTGATAAAAGGAAACATATTTCAAAGAATCGATGTTGTAATAGAGTTTTGAAGTTGATATTTGCATAGGATAGGTAGGTGTTACCCTTTAAACCTTCCCTCGTGATATATTCTTAGCCTCCTAGCTACCAGTAGAACTCGGTGTCTTTGAAGTGTCTGTTGTTTATGTAGACGAAAACATATATTCACATAAATATCTCCTTGACACATTTTGGTTCTCATATTTATGTTCTTTATGGTCATGAACATTAGTCTGGTTCTGCAAGAGCTTTTAGGAATTACGCCCCCACAATTCCCTACGAAACGACCCCACTTTTCTCTCACATAGGTGATTCTCCATTAATTCTTAAAAGTTATATGCTTAACCTCTTCTTGTCACTATTATAGGAATGAACTATGAACTTTACTAACTCCCTTAAATGGATATGGAGTTTATTACTCCCCCACATTGACCTTGGTTTATACAAGTAGGTTGTCCTATTGGACCAAGATCTTGGGATCTCCGGTCAGCTCAGTTAGATTTTCCTTCATATACACTATTCTGGGGCTTTAGTCCCATTCCTCTTGACGACTTGCTAACTGACTCTCTTATTTAGCTTTTCGCAAGCGAATTTGCAATGTTATTCTATGACTTCACATTGTCAATAGTGATAGCACATGTCGATAGTAGTTGTCATATTGTCATAATATGTGTATGCTAATTAGAGTTCCGTACAACTCATTAAATACATAAGACTACATGTTCAAGTATTTTAACTTGGCAACAACTTTACCCTAATAGTGTCATTTTAAACTTTAGCTGGGCCAGAATCCCCCACAGGTTATGTATTACCATAATTTTCTAGCATTACATTATGCTAATCCATTAGATTCCAAAGAGTAAGGTTGTATTCCTTTGTGAATATTATCATGTTGTGCACATAACTTTGGCAAGTGGTGGAAACAAATTTACCACTTTGATCAAGCCTAATAATACCTTAATATTTATACTAATTAGAGTAAATTGCAAAAACCGTCCCTGTGGTTTGTCAAAATTGCAAAAATCATCCCTGGTCTTCCATAAGTGCAGGCGGCGTCCCTGTCATGAAACCTTTTGATCATTTTGGTCCTTGGTTTTAACCGACGTTAAGTGGATTCCGTTAGCAGTTACACGTTAGCCCTTTTTGGCCAACAACCGTTGCAACGTTCATCCTTTAAACTAACGACCGTTAATAATTTAAATTGTTTTGGTTTATTTTAAGTTTTTCGATTTTTATATACATTTTTTATAAAAAAAAAATATACGTTTTCATATACGTTTTTTTATACTTTTTATATATTATATACGTATTTATAAAAACATATATGTTATTGTATATATACACGTTTTTAACACATTTTTATATACTTTTTATACGTTTTTATGCACGTTTTTTCATACGCTTTTATATACGTTTGTTTATACGTTTTTATATACATTTGTGTATACGTTTTTATATACGTTTTTTTATACTTTTTATATATTATATACGTATTTATAAAAACATATATGTTATTATATACGTTTTTATACACATTTTTATATACATTTTATACGTTTTTGCAAATTTTTATACACATTTTTATATACTTTTTATACGTTTTTATACACATTTTTATATACTTATAATATACGTATTTATAAAAACATATACGTTATTATATACGTATATGTTTTTTATAAAAAATGTATAAAAACGTATATAAAAGCTTATAAAAACATATATGAAAACGTATATTTTTTATATAAAATGTATATAAAAATCGAAAAACTTAAAATAAACGAAAAAAAATTTAAATTATTAACGGTCGTTAGTTTAAAGGATGAACGTTGCAACGATCGTTGGCCAAAAAGGGCTAACATGTAACTACTAACGGAATCCACTTAACGCCAGGGACCAAAATGATCAAAAGGTTTCATGACAGGGACGCCGCCTGCACTTATGGAAGGCCAGGGACGATTTCTGCAATTTTGACAAACCACATGGACGGTTTTTGCAATTTACTCTATTAATTACTTGCTTATAGAGAGCAAATTTCTCTACACATGTCTTTGCTTTAAGCAAATACATATAACAACGTTTCTCGCTATCATACCGAAGGTAATAAAGTATATACATATGTATATATTCCCTCCTCTTATTTGCCGATACTCAAGGTCACAAACATTACCATGTATCAAATTTAATGGATTCGTATTTCTTCTAACTAAAAGAACTACAGTCAATTTTGTCTTTATAGAAAACCACACTTGTGTTTATAACCACATAGGAAATAGGAATATGTTTTATGTATACAATGCGCATTTTCTAGTTTTTTATTTCATATCTTTTAGGTGTTGATCAAGTAACCTTTTTTTAGTTTTTTATTTCATATGATATGAAATGATGAACCAACTTTAATGCGTAACCCTTTGTTCTTGGTGGAGAAAAAAGTAATACAGGAGTATGAGGAGCCGAAGAGACGCCGAAGTCCGGCGTCCTAAATTCAACCGGGGAGTGACTGATCCTAGGCCAATACCAACCTTTTTTTATCTCTAATCTGCCTAGTGGGGTGACGGATTCCTTACTATGGAAGGCGTTTCAACCGCACGGAATCGTTAAGGACGCGTATGTGGCTAGAAAGAAGGACGCAAGGGGGAATTGGTTTGGCTTTGTGAGATATCTGGGAGTAAAGAACATTAACGATGTCCTGAAAAACATGAATAATGTGAAGATCTTTGAAGCCAAGGTGGGTGCTTCGGTGGCGAAGTTTGGGAAGGACCACCGGAGAATAGTTCAACCTACAAAGCCGGCGGGACAACAGAAGGGTCATCCTGGGCCTTCTTTCGTTCCGATGGGGAGGTATGTTCCGGTTAACAAAGCGGCTGGGGTTTCGTTCAGGGAGGCAACCACAGGGGATGGAGGTCCACAGTCTTCGTCCTCCAGAGTGTTGGTGGTTAACGAAAGAGGTGCGATGTACTCGGAACACTGTATTATGAGGACGGTCATTGCCGAGGCTAAGGATGTTAACGCCATTTCGAACATCAAGAACATGTTGAGGTCCGGAGGGTATGAGGAGAGTCCGGTAAGTCTTATTAGGGGTTTGAAACTAATGTTGGTGTTTAGGGATAAACGGACTGCACTTGAGTTTATTGGAAGGAAGGATGAACTGTGGGGATCCTTGTTACATACAGCTGAGTTGTGGGATGGGAAATTGTTGGAGTTCGAAAGGGTTGCATGCTTAAAGATACGTTGGATGCCGTTGCAACTTCGTGATGTTTCTTTCTTCAACAGAATAGGTCAGCTGTTTGGCAAGGTTATAAAGGAATCTAATTTCTCGTGGCTATCATCAAACAATGCTGATGGCATGGTCTGGGTCAGTGTTAAGTTGGATAAACGCATTGACGAAGAGGTGACCGTGATATGGAATGGTGATTCTGTTCGGGTGTGGGTAGCGGAGGAAGATGATCGTCTTATGTCCGAAGTTGTGGAAAGTCTATCATCCAGGGGGGTTGTATCCACGCCGGTATCAGCCGGTTCAGTCGCTAAGGAGGATGAGTTAGAGAAAGGGGAACTAAGGGAGGTGAATAGCATGGTGGTTTCTCCGGTCAGAAATACGACGGAGGTGGCGGAAAACAGTCAAGGAAACGAAGGGTCTTCGGCTTGCTTGCATGGGCATGGGGAAAGGCCTTGTCATGGGGAATACCAAAGGTCGCATGGGGTTGGGGGCGGAGCATTTAATGCTGATGCACGTGCTGAGGTGGGACCCGAGTTCAGACAAAAGTCTTTTGATCTGAATAAAACTGTTGACAATTTCTCGATGGGCCAAGGTGACTCTTTGGGCCTAAACCAGAAATCCAGGAAGAGACAAAGGCATACCAGGAGCCCAAACCATAAGGATGTTGAGCAAAATAATTGTAATACTGGATTGGCCCACCAGAGTCGATCCTTTTTGGAGAGAGTAAATGAACTACAAGACAAAAACTTGGGGAATAATGCTATTGCAGTTGACTCTGGAGATGATACTTTGGTGGACGACACTCAGAATGCTTCTCTTCCAAGGGCTATGAATGGGGTTGGGGATAAACATAATGATAATATTATTAATAGTAATCTCAACATCAATAATAATAATTCTACTAATGATAATATGTCTCACTCACAATTTGGCAACCACCCTCCTAACTTGGACTCGGAGGTGGGTTTGAATGGGGTTGGGGGGATCCATAATGATAACATTACTAATAATATTTCTTGCAGTGTTATTATTAATAATGATAATATTCTTCACTCACAAGATGGTGGTCATGTTCCGGACCTGGATAGGCCGCTCTGTCCGGACCCGAATACGGATACTGGGGTTGACGCGATGTCGGAAGTTCGTTTGACAGTGCAAGCTGGGGCAGTTATTGGTATTGACCTTGAAAGATTTGAGGGCCAGGTGAAGGATCTGGTTGATGGTGAAGGTGTTGCAAATGGTTTCCAATGAATTTTTTGAGTATCAATCTCTGGGGGGTTAGGGATGATAGGAAGACATCCTGGATTAGAGGTTTGAAGACATGTCATGGGTCACATTTTATTGGCGTGCAGGAGTCAAAACTTAGGGAAGGTACCTTTTTTCATTTAAATTCTCTTTGGGGTAGAACTGTGTTTGGAGCTGACCAAGTATTTGCGGAAGGGAGATCTGGGGGAATCATCAGCATTTGGGACCCGTCTGTCTTTCAGGTTTCATCTGTTGTCAAGAATCGGTATTTTCTTATCACCTCGGGTTCACTTGTAGCTTCTGGGGATATATTAAATGTGGGGAATGTGTACGCGCCTAATGACCCGGGTTTGAGGCGCAGGGTGTGGGAAGAATTATTGTCAGTTAAGTCATCACGGGTCGGTATGTGGGTTTTCCTGGGGGACTTTAATGATGTGAGGTACCCGCATGAGCGTAAGAATACGGAGTTTGTGGCTACCAATGCGGTTTTCTTTAACGATTTTATTAGAAGGGCCGATCTGCAGGAATATAATATGGGGGGTCTGAATTTTACTTATATGACGGATAATGGTGCGAAATTGAGCAAATTGGACAGGTTCCTAGTGTGTAGTGATTTTATGTCTAAATGGGGTACGGGTCACGGCTTTATCTAGGTTCACTTCTGACCATAGCCCAATTATTCTTTCAGTGGTTCCATCAGATTTCGGGCACATACCTTTCCGTTTTTTTAATTCCTGGTTAGAGATTCTGGGGTTCCTGGATTTGGTAACCGGGTTGTGTGGTGGTTTTTCGTTCAATGGGCCTTCAGATTTAGCAATAATTACTAAGTTGAAATATCTTAAGAAAAGGATTAAGGAGTGGATCAAGTTGGAAAGGGAGAAATCGGAAGGCATGTACTCCCAAAAAAGGATTGAAGCAGAAAAGTTAGATTCTCTCGCGGAAGTTAGGGATCTGTTGCCTCATGAGTTAGATATGCGCTCTAATGCTAAGGCGTTTATCCTGGAGTTCGATCGGCGAAGACATATGGATCTAAAACAAAAGGCGAGAGTCAAGTGGGCTATAGATGGCGAAGAAAACTCGAAATTTTTCCACGGGGTCATCACCGCAAATGTGTCAAGTAAGAGGATTCATGGACTGTTGGTAGATGGTGAGTGGGTGACGTCTCCGACGTTCATTAAAGACAATGCTTTTGTTTTTTTCGAGGAGAAATTCCGGGAACCTATGGTGGAGAGACCAAAGATCAATTGTCCTTATTTAAATAAGGTCTCGGATTCCGATGCCGAATCCCTATGCAGGCCGTTCACTTTACAGGAGATTAAGGATGCGGTGTGGGATTGTAATGGGGATAAGGCGCCGGGTCCGGATGGGTTCAACTTCAAATTCCTCAAAAGATGTTGGTCCGGGTTTCAAGATGATTTTGTGCGTCTGTTTCATGACTTTTATTCGGAGGGTACTATTGGTGCGGGGTGTGCTCCGTCTTTTATTGCATTAATCCCGAAGAAGAATGACCCGCTTGGATTTCAAGACTACAGGCCGATCAGTTTAGTGGGGTGTCTTAACAAGGTGCTTTCGAAGGTTCTTGTGGCAAGGTTGAAGACTGTTATCGGGAAGCTCATTTCACCCGAGTAGTCAGCTTTTCTGGTGGGAAGGAACATTACTGACGGGCCACTTATGCTTAATGAGTTGGTTGGGTGGATGAAAAAAACGAGAAGGCAAGGTATGATATTCAAAGTGGACATCGAGAAGGCTTATGACTCATTGAATTGGGACTTTTTGGAGTCTATAATGCTTCAAATGAATTTTCCGACCATGTGGTGTAAATGGGTGATGGCAATTGTAAGGTCAGCGAGGGCGTCGGTCTTGGTCAACGGGTCGCCAACACATGAGTTTGTGTGTTCTCGCGGTCTTAGACAAGGAGACCCTCTCTCGCCATTCTTGTTCCTAATGGCAATGGAGGCTCTCTCTGGTATTATGCGCAGGGCAAATGAGGTGGGGTTGTTTAGGGGGCTGGTTTGTGGTTCGAATGGGCTGAAATTAACACACTTGCTATACGCGGACGATGTAATATTCCTTGGTGAATGGTCGTCACAAAACGCTAGGAACCTGAAGCGGATTCTTAGGTGCTTTTACTTGGTGTCGGGCTTGAAGGCTAACCTCCGGAAATGTAGCGTATTTGGATTGGGTGTTGAGGATGGTGAGGTTCAAAACATGGCTGATGTTCTTGTATGTAGACCCGGTTCCTTTCCTTTCATTTATCTTGGTCTACATGTGGGGGCAAATATGAACCTTTGTAAAAATTGGAAACCGGTCGTGGATGCTTTTAGAAGCAAGTTATCGATTTGGAAGGAAAAGACACTATCTTTTGGTGGTCGGGTAACTCTCATTAAGTCGGTTCTTAATGCACTACCAACGTACTACTTCACACTTTTCAAAGCTCCCGGGAAGGTTATTGATGAACTTGATAAGTTGAGAAGGGTATTCTTTTGGGGCGGGTCGGAAGAAAAGGCTAAGATGAATTGGGTTGCGTGGCAAAGGGTAAGTGCTCCGGTTGAATTGGGTGGTCTCGGTTTCGGCTCTCTTCAGGACGCAAATTTATCTATGTTGGCAAAGTGGTGGTGGCGATTCAAGGTTGATTCCAATGCTCTTTGGAGGAAGGTTATTTGGGCGATACACAGTTCTTCTAGGGAATGGAATCCGATACCGACTAAGTTGACGATTCCTGGTCCTTGGAAGCAAGTGCATTCGTCAATGGGGTTGATCAAAACTATTGGGGTGGATGTGGGTTGGGCTATACACGGGCTGGTGGGTAACGGGTTGGGTGTTTTTTTCTGGCTTGATTGTTGGATCACAGATTCGCCTCTGGCTGCTGTGTTTCCGGCTCTCTTTGCCCTGGAAAAGAACAAACTTGCCTTGGTTGCTGATCGTGTTCTGCAGATGGGATGCGGGTGGGATTGGGATTGGCATCGGTCATTGCTTACAGCTGAAGAACAGGCTGAATTGGTCCAGTTTTTGAACCTGTTTGATGCCCCGGTGCTGCTAGACGCTGCAGACAGATAGAAATGGAGGCTGGATAGCAGCGGCCAGTTCTCTGTTGCCGATTTAAAGCGCAGGCTGCATGTTTCCAGGTTCGAACAAGCTGATTTCGTGATTAAAAAGAATTCTTGGGTTCCGTCGAAAGTGTTAATCCTTGCGTGGAGAGCCGAGTTGGATAGACTTCCGTCAAAATGTGCTCTTACCCGTAGGAATGTTCATGTTGGGTCGGAAATATGTCGTTTATGTGGTGACTATGCCGAGACTACAGAGCATTTGTTCGTGTCATGTAGCTTCTCCTAAGCATTGTGGTTTCTCGTGGCTCAATGGTGTAAAGTGGGGGCTCCGATTATTTTCCATTTCAAAGATCTTCTCGACTTACATTCTCATATTGGTGGTTCCGCGAAAACAAGGAAGGCCTTTTATGCGATAGTTCTAACAACAATATGGTGCATTTGGAAACATAGAAACGAAGCCGTGTTTAATCAAAGACAAGCATCTCTCAATTCGGTTCTTGGTGACATCAAGTCTCTTAGCCTATTTTGGGTTAAGGCGAGGGCGAATCAACCATCCTTAGATTGGAATACTTGGTGTAGCTTTAATCTTTCTAATGTTGGTTGGTGAATTTCTTTCGGTTTGTAACATTTGACTTGTATGGTGTTTCGCTAGTACCCCGCTAGCTTGGTGAAATAAAATCTTTTGTTGATCGTTCAAAAAAAAAAAAAAAAAAAAAAACAATGCGCATTTTATAATTAGCAATATCAAGTCTAGCATGCTTTAAACTAAGAAACACAATAGTTTCATTTAATTTCCAATAAGAGATGTTACGGTCGCATTTAGTTGGAAAACATTTTCTTTCATTTCTTATTTCTTGTTTTGTAGGAAAAGGGAGGGGAGTTTTATTTCCACAAAACAATGAAAAATTTAGAAAACGCATTTAGTTTGATAAACATATGTTTGTGTTTTCCATTTTGCAAAGCTAGAAAACATGTTCAAGTGTTGTTGTTTTATATCTCAATTCTTTATTCACCTTTGTAATATTATAAAAAACATCTTCAAAACATAAAAACAAATATTATAAACTAACCAACTAAATTATAAAATAACTAAAAAAATATAATAAGAGAAAATAAAGAATTAAAAAAGTAAAATATAACATCAAATAATATGAAAAAATCTTCAAGCGACTATAATTCGAAAATGTAAAATAACCAATTTTTTTTTTTTTTTTTTTTTTTTTTTTTTTTTTTTTTTTTACTTTTTCATTTGTATTTTACGTTTTTGTCCACTTTTTTACGTTTTCGTCCGTTTTATTACGTTTTCGTCTGTTTTTTTACGTTTTCGTCCGTTTTAACGTTTTCGTAGGTTTTTTTTTTACGTTTTCGTCCATTTTTTTACGTTTTCGTCTAATTTTTTACGTTTTCGTCCAATTTTTTACGTTTTCGTCCGATTCTTTACGTTTTCGTCCGATTTTTTACGTTTTCGTCCGATTCTTTACGTTTTCGTCCGATTCCTTACGTTTTCGTCCGAATTTTTATGTTTTCGTCCGAATTTTTACGTTTTCGTCCGATTCTTTACGTTTTCGTCCGATTCTTTACGTTTTCGTCCGAATTTTTATGTTTTCGTCAGAATTTTTATGTTTTCGTCTGATTCTTTATGTTTTCGTGCGAATTTTTACGTTTTCGTTCGAATTTTTACGTTTTCGTCTTTTTTTACGTTTTCGTCCGTTTTTACTTTTTCGTAGGTTTTTTTTACGTTTTCGTCCATTTTTTTACGTTTTCGTCCGATTCTTTACGTTTTCGTCCGATTCTTTACGTTCGTCCGATTCTTTAGGTTTTCGTCCGATTCTTTATGTTTTCGTCCGATACTTTACGTTTTCATCTGTTTTTTACGTTTTGGTCTAAATTTTTACGTTTTCGTATGTCTTTTAACGAGTTCATCCGTTTTTTTACGTTTTCGTCTGTTTTTTAAGGTTTTCATCAATATTTTTAGGTTTTCGTCTGTTTTTTTACATTTTCATTTGTTTTTTACGTTTTCGCCCGTTATTATGTTTTTGTCCTCTCTTTTATTTTTTTTTTACGTTTTCGTCCATTTTTTTTACGTTTTCTAAATAATAGTGTTTTCATCCATTTTTTTACGTTTTCGTTCACTTTTTTACGTTTTCGTCTGAATTTTTACGTTTTCGTCAGAGGAAACCTAAAAAAAAATATAAAAAAAAGACGAAACTTAAGAAAACGTAAAAAACATAAAAGAAGGCGGAAAACGTATAACAACAGACGAAAACGTAAAAAACGGATGAAAACGTAAGAAAACAAAAAAAACATAAAAGAAGGATGAAAGCATAATAAAATGGCGGAAAACATATAACAACAGACGAAAACGTAAAAAATGGATGAAAACGTAAAAAAAAAGGCAGAAAACGGACGACAACGTAAGGAAATAGACTAAAACGTAAAAAAATGGACGAAAACGTAAGGAGACGGACTAAAACGTAAAAAATAGACGAAAACATAAAAATTCAGAAGAAAACGTAAAAAAACAGATGAAAATGTAAAGAATCGGACGAAAACGTAAAAAAACAGACGAAAACGTAAAGAATTGGACAAAAACATAAAGAATCGGACGAAAACGTAAAAAATCGGACGAAAACATAAAGAATCGGACGAAAACGTAAAGAATCAGACGAAAACGTAAAGAATCGGACGAAAACGCAAAAAATCAGACGAAAACGTAAAAATTCAAAAGAAAACGTAAAAATTCAGAAGAAAACGTAAAAAAAAACATACGAAAACGTAAAGAATCGGACGAAAACGTAATAAGTCGGACGAAAACGTAAAAAAACAGACGGAAACGTAAAGAATCGGACGAAAACGTAAAACGTAAAGAATCGGACGAAAACTTAACAAGTCGAACGAAAACGTAAAAAAACAGATGAAAACGTAAAGAATCAGACGAAAACGTAAAGAATTGGACAAAAACGTAAAAAACAGACGAAAATATAAAGAATCGGACGAAAACGTAAAGAATCAGACGAAAACGTAAAAAGTCGGACGAAAACATAAAAAAAAAAAGACGAAAACGTAAAGAATCGGACGAAAACATAAAGAATTAGACGAAAATGTAAAGAATCGGACGAAAATGTAAAAATTCAGACGAAAACGTAAAAAAAACAGACAAAAATGTAAAGAATCTGACAAAAACGTAAAAAGTCGGACGAAAACGTAAAGAATCGGACGAAAACGTAAAGAATCGGATGAAAACGTAAAGAATCGGACGAAAACGTAAAGAATCGGACGAAAACGTAAAAAAACAGACGAAAACGTAAAGAATCGGACGAAACGTAAAAAATCGGACGAAAATGTAAAGAATCGGACAAAAACGTAAAAAACGGCTGGAGCGACACCAGCGAGGGTGGTGATGCTGATGTGGGAGGGTGGTGTTTGCCGTTAGGGTATGGCTGGAGTGTCTGATTATGTTGTTTTAAGGGAAATGGAGTAGAAATATGAAATAGGAAAATGAGGAAAACAAAAAAAAAAAAAAAGTTTTGTGGTTTTGTTTATTAGAGTTGGAAATAGAAATTTTGTGTTTTGGAAAACATTTTGTTGGAAAACGCTAATTTGAGCGTGATCTCTGTTTTCCTTATTTTTTACAAAACATTTTATGGAAAACAAAGGTGTTTTCCTCCAACTAAACACACTCTACATCTCTTGCCCAAAACATTTTCCTTTTTTTTCCGACAAAAACAATGAATGGGACTCAAACATCATCCTAAGACAATGAACAAATGAAGAGTCCCATAAGTAAGTTTTTTATCTATGCCACACACATGCATCACATTATTTTAAGTATACCACACACATACATCATATTATGCGTCTTCAAACAAGATTAATGATTAATGAATGAATACTCATCACACAAATGTGATGAGTGACACAATTATCAAGTCAGAATATATTTGTAATCGGATCAACCACATTGCCTCCTTTACCACGGCTTTGAGCCATTCATTGTACACTCAAACAAAGCCCACAATTTCTCTGTCGTTTACTTGATATTATACACACTATAAAGTGTGGTAATCAAGTAAAACCGAAAGAGGAAGTAAATATTCTTCCATAACGACAATGCGTCTCTCAACACATCCATCACAGATTGATGAATCACAAAAGATTCGACACAATGAAACAATGCAAAACATTATGTTAATACAAATAATACGCGTAAAAACGTTTATTTATATTTTACGATATTTCTAAGTTTTGTCGATAACAAACATAAAATTATTTAAGAAAAGTCTATAAGTTTTTAAACATATACAGTAGTTTTCTAGCAAATCATTTTTATCACTAAAGGTACGAATAAATTATTATCTAAAGTCTTTAGAAATGATCAAATAACAATTTTAATCAACACATTACTTACTTACTAGTTATATAAATTATTTTTCAAGCGTCTACACTATTTTTGAAAAGTAACTTAAACATTTTTACTTGCACTTTTCTTTAGGGGGAATTACATACATCCCCATTAAAACCATATAAATTACATATTTCCCTAATGAAAATTTTAGATAACAAAAATACCCATTTTATTTATGGCATGGGTTATATCAACGGTGGCTATGTTTTTATGTAAACGGTGGCTATGTTACCTAGGATGTCCTTTTGTCCTTTTTGTCGTGTTTTTTTTTTTTTTTTTTTTTTTTTTTTTTTGTATAATATTTTTGTTTTGTAATGTTTTGTATAATGTTTTGGATAATGTTTAATTGAATAATAACGTCTAATGTGTTTTTATTTAATTAACAACAACAACAACATTAAGCATTATCACATTAAACAACTACAACAACAATAATTTACATAACTAAGCAAACATATGATTACTTACCACTGAAAGAGGACATGCGTAATACGGTTGACCATAACTACGTTCTTTACGAGATATCCTCTCTATAATGAATCCGTTCTTACAGCGACACATGTAAGGATTATTTTGTTCCACCTGGCCAAATAATTAATTCAAATGATACAAATAATGCAGTAAATAATTATACGGACAAAATATTGTAAATGATTATTGATTTATGTTGTAAATAATTATACCGACAAAACATTGTAAATAATTATTGATTTATGCTGTAAATAACTGTTTTTATTATATACTAAATGATTGAAAATTTATTTAAATTAATAATAACATTATTGATTGATGTTGTAAATTATTATGCAAATTCTTTGGCCAGGTGGAACGAACAAATCCTTTCTTGTGTCAATGTAAGAGAGGATTAATTATAGAACGGAAATCCTGGCAACCAGATACTCTTGGGCAACTGTATTATGCATGTCCTGATTCAGTGGTAAATAATCATACGTTTGCTTAATTAAATAATAACAGTTGTTGTTATAGTTATTTAATGTGGTAATGTTTAACGTGTTATTGTTGTTGTTAATTAAATAAAAATACATTAGACGTTAATCATATAAAAGTAACAAATAAACATAAAAAAAAAAACATTACACAAAATAAATTACATTATACAAAATATATTACCCAAAAAAAAAAAAAAAAAAAAAAAAAAAAAAAAAAAAAAAAAAAAAAAAGATAAAGATAGTGGAGGACAAGTACTGTAGCGGTAGTAAAAAAAAAAAAAAAAAAAAATAAAAAATAAAAAAAAAATAAAAAAAAAAAAAAGAAAAAAAAGAGTGGGGGACAAGTACTGTAGCAGCAGTAAAAAAAAAAAAAAAAAAAAAAAAAAAAAAAAAGATAGTGAGAACAAGTACTGTAGCGACGGTACTACCTAGGGGTAGACCCCATGGGTATAACAGCTCCCTTTATTTATATTTATTGTGTAGACAATTTTACCCTTTTTACCTTTCTCGATATAGGCGCCATTCACATCTTAATATCCACATTTACTTCTTCATCATCTGCCGTCTTCTAAGAATCAATTGAAACTAACTTTTTTATTTTATGGATCTTTGACCAAGTGGTTTTCTTGATTGTTTTATTCATTTTAAGTATTTTTTTGTTTTCCTTTTGTTCCTGTTTATACATACGAAAACATGAACTGATGATCAAAATGTTAAAATTAATTTTTTTGGGTAAAGGGCATTCCACCCGGCAAAATTCATTACACCAAAAAGCGTTGAAGTACAAAGGATGAGGGCGAACACCCCTCATCACAGTCCCTTAGGACACTTACAAGACACCTATCTAAGAATGACATACCATTCTTAAAACAAACATGCACAACATGTGCAAATGACCAAACAAACATGCTAAACAAAAGCAACTTAACAAGCAAGAAACACAAAAATAAAAGAAATAAAATGAATAACTATTTCTTCTTGCGTCCTTGCACCTGGAAATCTTTCGGAGAACCATTCTTGAACTTGGAATAATTAGCAATATCATCATAGTTCTCATAGACTTCATCATCTTCATCAACCTCATCAGCAAACGTAACCCTCTTCTTAGGACTCTTCACTACATCACTTGTAGGAAGTGAGCTAGACGTATCAAAATCAGAATAGGCCACGTTTGTAGAAGCACCATCATTGTGAGAACCATGCTCCCACAAACCATCAGTAGTGCTATGCAATGGAACCACATTAACACCACTTATCCCCACGGATTCCACACCCTCAAAAGAAGCATGAGCATCCACATGTTCCGGCTGCTCAAGTTGAGTATGTCGACAATCCTCAACAGTAGCAGCCCCAAAATCACTCTTCAAAGCATCATTAGATGTACCATTGGAATTAGAATCACCATTAGTAGGCTTAACAGCCCCCGCATTAGGTTGTGTACCTCTATTCTTCTTCTTGGTAGCCGGTTTAGAAACAGGTTGGTACAAAAGTTTTGGCTTAGTTGAAACCCCCCAAGCCCCTTTCTTACCCTTATCACTAGTATGACCAGCCTTTATAGAGTGAACCTTACCATCTTGTTGAGTCGAATCCTTAGTAACCCGCTTACGCCTAAGAGGACACACATCATCATCATGATTGAAACAAACACACTTAGAACACCAAGATGGCCACCATTCATACTCAACATCAAGAACCTCCATGTAATGACCCTTACCCTTAGGTAAAGGAATTTCAACCTCAATTGATTCCAAAACATCCAAATCAGCCGATAATTCAATAAGTACCCGTGCATATGAATAACGTCCCCAAGGATTCTTACACATATCATTAGTACCTGCATCAAACCGTATTATCCGCCCCAACTGTTTTGCAATCAAACTAACACCGGTTTTAGAGTATACAACGGATGGTATATTATGGATACGTACCCAAACCGGTACCTTAGTAATCTTCTCCTTCTCAAGTCTCATATTAGGCACCCAAAAATGTAGGAACAAAGGCGTTGATCTAATAAACCAAGGACCACCATTAAGAACTTTATTCATACCTTCAAGTGATGAGAATTTGAAAAAGAAGAAACCATTCCGCATTATAACATGTTCAAAACCGAACCTTGCCCAAGCATGCTTGACATAATCTTCCACAATAGGAAACGCAAATTTTTGACCAATGAAATAACCGTATAATGAATTAGTAAATTTTGAGCACATATCATCAACAACGGCCATTGGAATAAACACTCTTGACCCCGACCTAGAAGCCTTATCAATACCACCAGAATGTGAATCACTAGGTACATTAGGCTCACAAGAACCTTCAATATTACCCCCATCAACTAGCCTATCACCATTATCCTTAGACGTATCAACAATTGCAGCCCCCAAAGAATCAGATGCTACAACATTATTAGACTTAGGAAAAACAGATTTAGAACTAGCCAAACTTACCCCTTGTTGCATAGCACCACTCGGATCAGAAACAACGGGACCATGATCACTAGGAAGAGCAAAACTTCCCGTTTTTCCTTCCAATCCTGCACTTATCAATATAGATTTCAATGGCATACTTGCATTAGTAATAACCTTGCCATCGATATTACCAATCTTAGCAGCCAACCCCGTAGCCTTAGATGGCTGTTTTACATTCAGAAAACCTGATTCCATCCTCTCTAAACCCACGTACAATCAACTAGCAGCAGCAGCCCAAGCGCACAACCAATTGAATGAAAACCCAAAACCTTCAAACAGGTTACTACACACGAAAATAACCAAACCCCAATCGGATTTAGTATAGAGTTATGCACCAGAAAGCCTTAGCACACAAAAAACGAGACCCTAAAATAGAGAATCGATTAGAATGGATTACTAAAACCAAAGAATGGTTAAACAATGTGCAACAGCAATCAAACGACCCTATATATGTATAAAGTCGATTAGAAAACCGACTTAACAATAAAGAATAAATAGGATCGATTAAATAGAATAAGTGGCGACTGAAAACCCTAAAAAACGATTTCACCAGATCTGATCAAAGAACCTAAAAAAACAAGCAAAAATTTGATTAAACCAATGTCAAACGAAATGTTTAAACACTAGGATAATCAATTCGATCCAAGAATCATAGGTTTTTGGGCAGAAAAGATGAAAAAACGATTTGAAGAGGGAAGGGAAAAAAGTCGCCACCTAGAGAGAACTTTTAGGGTCCAAAATATAAATGTTAAAATTAATTCATGTGGTTATAAGTATAGCGCATGCATATGTGGTTGTTAATAGAGATTTATGCTACCTCTGAATGAATACTAAATTAGCTAGAAATACTATTTGGTGAGGTTTATAGTGAAACAACTTATTTTGCAAGTTCGTAATGTATTAATTAAGATTCGTTGTTGTGTGTCACACCCTGCTAAAGGGAAAACACAAAGTGTAACTGGAAAGGAACACAAGCATAAGATAATAGAACATACCAACATTTAAGATTTAAAGGAAAGAGTACATCATTACAAATTTAGTTATTAGCCGAAATCGGCAATTAAAATATAAAGTTTAGTTCTCAAAAGATAGCGTTTCAATACATAATGATCAGTAGTAACATGTGAAAACTGTTGGAATTATAATACCATGACTATCATATTTAACCAATTACATCAAAGAACACATATTGCGGAAGCGAAGGATATATAACACATAAATAATTAACCGAATATTAAAGTGAACGTACCTTGATGATTCTAGCAAGAACAAGAATCAAACCGAGCAATATGAATGATGAACCCTAATTAGGGTTAAATGGATTACACGAATTGCCCCTTACCTTTTTTTCAATTCAATCCAAGATTCTTACAATAGTGTGTAAGAATCACGTTCTTGTACACACAAACTAATACCGAATTAATGTTATGCAAGTAATAACACAAAACAAGAATTTTTTTGATTAACAAAAAAATTGGATCGACCCTATAAGGGTATAGTTCGATCGACTTGAGGCAAAGGAAAGAAAAACACACAAGTTTTAGGGTATTAGAGTGTACAAGAGTACCCAATAATGAACCCTAGCCTTTGTATTTATAGAGAGCAAACTTAGAGGACAAGTTAACAATGGATTAGGGTTTCTAACCCATTGCCGATCGGCATAGCCCATAGAGGCTTCCGGATCCTTCTCGACTTTCCTAATTTTCACTCTTTAATTGTTTCCTTTTATCGTTTAATGGTCGTTAGTCATTATCCGTTAAATACTTAATGTCCGTTAAATGTTTTGTGTATATAATAATTATATATAACATTTTATAAATAATTATTAATCATTAATTCTTCATTTGTAACGTGTGCAATCCCGTGATCTCGAGTTTGATCCTAACACACAACTACGTACTATTTTATGTCTATAAAACTAACAGCTCCCACTTAGACATAATAGTTGTGATCACATCGGTTAGCGTCTTGCAACACACCGATGCCACTAGTACAACTCGAGTAGGTCTCCTAGAAAAACCTTTAATGATTCATCATTATTATTATTATCCTTTTGTTTCTAATACTACATTAAATAAAGATATGGATATTATCTTTATTCAAAATTCTGTTTCTCGTTGTTTGTGATTGAGCAAGATTACCAAATCTTCTGAACATATTCAGGGGAGATCTTGGGCGTGGCCACGCAAACATCTTGTCAACCCTACGAGGGGCCCAACAGTATTAAACTCTAAAAATAAATTTGGAGGAACAAATTCTATCTTGACTACAAGCATAACTTATGAACTTTGCAACAATTCTGAAAACAATCCTTATGACTACCAGTTACGTATAGCGTTAAATTGTTCCACAGAATGCACTACATTCACAACAGTTATCTGGTATCTCAAGTCTGAGGATAACTATTCATGATTTACTTAATAATTTTTTTTTTGGGTAAAGGGGAGTAATCCTGAACCCTAGTAAGTATATAAACCAAAAAACGTTTAAGTACAATGGATATGGGTGAAGTCCCATATCTCAGCCCGTTACATAGGCACTTACAAGCAACAATATAAGAATGACAAATCATTCCTATAACTTAACAAACTTAATCTACCACTAACCACAATATAAGAGTGACAAACCACTCTTATAACTAATAATAAGACATAAACTACAACGACTAAAAAATAACAAATTAAACGCTATTCAAGTAAACACACTTGATTCTTCAAAAGTCGTCATAGAAGTCCATACCATTTCTCGAAGCAGCCTAGACCATGGTACCATCCTCACCAAGAGACTACAACGAACCCCCATCGATCCAAGAAGACCAAATACTCAATAGCTCCCATGATCACAAATTGGTTATAATTACAGAATCACCATCGACATCTCAACAAACCATAACACATGCGATCAATGTTTACCACACTTCAAACTATGGCGCAAGTCTAACATGATTAGGTATCACTCGCAAAAGTGATTCAGAATGAAAACACGACAAGGACCAGCCATAGACGACCAAATAGGGATTTAATAAAACCCTAACTTATATAGAACGGCTAGTGTAAACAAACACTAACCTCCATCAGCAACGATCACAAACCAAACAGAAGAATGAAAGTAAACGGATCATTGGCTGTATGACTAGGATTTTTGAACAAGCATATCCTAAAACTTGACTTACAAAAAACCACCTATGTATCGAAACAAACATCCAAACGCAGCTACATACAGCAAATAAAGAATCCAAAGAAGAATAGCCCAATAGCAGGTCATGTGTCATCTATATTCACCCATTCAAGCGTACCAACCCCCAACGCACCATCCCACAGCAACATCATGCGCAAGATCTGATCAGCAGATCAATCAATCAGATTCTCACCGCAAGTAACATCATGTGATGTTACTTAATAATATCATGTGAATTTGGATTTACTTAATAATATACATGATGTTACTTGTGGATTTACTTAATAATATCCACAAGTAACATCATGTAGTTGGGATAAGTCCTATATTCAATTCATTGAATATCATGTGAATTTGGTATGACAACGCATCAATATACTTTCAAGTATATTATACCAAAACTCATATTTGTCTTATCATAATGATATTCCCATATCATTAACTGACGACGGACATTTAGAATAACTAAGTTATTCACGGATAAAAACATGCAAAAATAGGACAACAATATTAAATAATGAATATAAACATAACCAATATTTTATTTCATTAATAAATAATAAATGTTTACAATATCCTTTATCTAAATACTAAACACAGTCATGCATGAAACTACTAGCTAATCTAAGTCCAATTCCATTGGCCAGTTCAGTAAGCTTTTCTTTAGCTAAAGCCTTAGTGAATGGATCAGCTAAGTTATCATCTGTGTGAACTTTTAATAGATTTATTTCACCTTCGCGGACTTGTTCCCGAACATAGTGATACTTCCGTAGAAAATGTTTGGTGCCCTTCATGACTCCAGGTTCATTGGCAAATATGATTACAGAAGAATTATCGTAATACATATTAATAGGCAATTCAATTGAAGGCATAACACCAAGCCCTGAAATGAATTTTCTAATCCAAACTGCCTCCATTGCAGCTTCCGAAGCAGCTATGTACTCGGCCTCTGTCGCAGACATCGCAATTGTACTCTGCTTCTTCCTCCTCCAGTCTACTGCTCCTCCATTGATAACAAAGACATAACCAGTCTGAGACTTCTCATCATCTTTGTCACATTGCCAGGACGCATCACAGAAACCTGTTAGATCAAGTTCTGTAGCTGAATTTCCACCATACACAAGAAACATATCTTTCATATGCCTAAGATACTTTAGAATAAGTTTAACAGCAATCCAGTGTTTTTCACCTGGATTCTGTTGAAATTGACTGGTGATATTTTGAGCAAACGCCACATCTGGCCTTGTGCATCTCACCGCATACATAATAGATCCTACAACCGAAGCATAAGGAACTTTACTCATGCGTGCCACCTCTGCAGGTGTTGAAGCACATAACTCACTGCTCAAGCTATGTTTTACTTCCATTCGCAAAAATCCTTTCTTGGAATTTTGCATATTGAATCTCTTCAATATTTTGTCAATGTAAGCACTTTGACTTAATCCGATTAACCGCCTTGATCTATCTCTATAGATCTTGATTCCCAGAATATATGCAGCTTCTCCTAAATCCTTCATAGAAAAGCACTTTCCAAGATATGCCTTAACCTTTTGCAAACTTGGAATGTCTTTTCCCATGATCAATATGTCATCAACATATAGAATAAGGAAAATTGCATTACTCCCACTAGCTTTGTGATATACACATGGCTCATCAAGATTTTGAATAAATCCAAACCTTTTGATTTCTTCTTCAAATCTTTTATTCCATTGCCTTAATGCTTGCTTCAATCCATAAATGGATCTTTGAAGTTTGCATACACGGTTTGGAAATTTTGGATTCACAAACCCCTCAGGCTGCGCCATATAGATGTCTTCATCTAGGCGACCATTTAAGAAGGCGGTTTTGACATCCATTTGCCAAATCTCATAGTCATAGTATGCTGCTATGGCTATGAGAATCCTAATAGCCCTAATGTCAGCTATAGGAGAAAAGGTCTCCTCGTAGTCAACACCAAATGTTTGAGTAAAGCCTTTAGCTACCAAACGGGCCTTATAGGTGTGCACCTTGCCATCCATGTCAGTTTTCTTCTTGAAGAGCCACTTACTCCCAACTACCTTGGCATTAGGAGGAAGGTCTACTTCAATCCAGACATTGTTATCTTTCATGGATTGCATTTCCCCATTCATAGCAACTACCCATTTATCCTTTTCAGGACTCTCAATGGCAGCTCTATAATTAGCAGGTTCATTAAGATCCCCTAATATAGTTTCCTCAACTTCTACGTTAAGACATAGACGTTCAGGAGCTTTCACATGTCTTGAAGACTTGCGAATGGGAACAATTTCAAATTCAGGTGGAGGACCCAGACTTTCAGGTTCCACAGGAAGTACGCTAGTGTTTTCAGAAGGTAATGTATCTATATGATCATCTTCCAGATCATAAACGCTCCCACTGAATTCTTGAGATATAAGTTCCTTTTCTAAAAAGTCTCCATATCTTGCAACAATAACTTTGTTTTCAGGTGGATAGTAAAAGTAGTAACCCATTGTTTCCTTTGGGTATCCTACAAAGATACACTTTACAGATCTCTGTTTGAGTTTATCTGCTGAGTCACGTCTTATATACGCCTCGCAACCCCAGACCTTTAAATAAGACAAGTTAGGAGCTTTTCCATTCCATATTTCATATGGTGTCTTATCAACCTTCTTAGTGGGAACCATATTCAAAATACGAACCGCAGATTCTAAGGCATAATCCCAAAAGGATAAAGGAAGAGTTGTAAGATTAAACATTGATCGTACCATATCTAACAATGTACGATTTCTTCTCTCAGATACACCATTTTGTTGTAGAGTATATGGAGATGTGAGATTCTGGACAATTCCATTCTCAGCTAAATAATCTTTAAACTCTTAGCTTAAATATTCACCGCCTCTATCGGATCGAAGAGCTTTAATCTTCTTTCCTAGTTGCAATTCTACTTATGCTTTAAAAACCTTAAATGTTTCAAACACCTCATGTTTATGTTTAAGTAAATAAACATATCCATAACGGCTGAAATCATCAGTAAAGGTTAAGAAGTAGCTAGCACCTTTCCTTGACATATGTCTAAGTGGTCCACACACATCAGTATGTATTAAACCAAGTAGATCAGAAGCCCTTTTCCATATTACTATGAAAAGGTTTCTTCGTCATCTTCCCATATATACAAGACTCACATTTATCAAATGATTCATCATTGATACTCTTCAAAAGCCCATCATGTTGTAGCTTTTTCATGCGAGTCTTGCCTATATGAGCAAGTCTACAGTGCCAAAGGTAAGAAGAATTCAAGTCTGACTTAATTCTCTTACTAATGCTATACATTGAATTATTATTGGACATACAATCATTCATATCAATTTCAAACACACCATTAACAGCAATAGCATTAAAATAAAAAACATTATTTAAAGAAACAGAAATTCCATTGCTACTGATAATGTGATTAAAACCAAGATCCAATAAACACGAAAAGGAAACAACACCCCTAACAATTGAAGGTGCATAATGACAATTGTTTAATAATAACAGTACTAAGCCCGAAGGCAAAACTAAATTAAACACTTCTATGGCTTCAAAAGCTGCAGGTGCTCCATTTCCCACATGCAGATATTGCTCCCTATAGGCAAACTTCCTTTCCACTCTAAATCCCTGCAGCGTATTACAAATGTGAATACCGCATCCAGTATCATATACCCAGGAATTAATTTTATGATTTAGAGTAAATAATTCAATCATAAGTAAGTTACCTGAAGTGTTGGCGCCCAAGTGCCCAGTCTTCTTGTTCTTACTTTCCCACAACTCTTGGATATAAAGAGGACAGTTCCTCTTCCAGTGACCCACTACATGACAGTAGTGGCAAGCCTGATCCTTCTTAGAATTATCCTTCTTCTTAGGAGGGTTTTTCTTAGGTGGAGGTTGATAAGCCATAACTTGCTTACCCTTGCCCTTCTTGTTCGTACTTGGCTTGTTAATCCTACCCCCTTGAATAGCAAGTACCTGGGGCGTAGAAGAAGTCCTTGGTGGTAAACCCTTCTCGTAATCAATAAGCAATGCGTGTAAATCAGAAACTGTCTTCCCCACGCAGTGCATATTGAAATTACGCACAAAACCACTAAATTCCTTAGTAAGGGATCTATTGATTAAGTTGATGGCAATGTCTTGTTCATAGACTTTGCCAAGTGCTTGTAGTTGATCCATGTAACCTTTCATTTTCAACACATGAGCACCTACGGGTTCACCTTCTGCCTGTTTGCAACCATGTAGAGATTCCATCAAATCATAGACCTCAACATTTTGTGGTTTTTCAAACATTCTCCTGAGTTCCTTTATCATGTCCATTGGGAAGTAATTCTCAAACTGCTTTTGAAGAGCATGTGTCATCGCCCCCAACATTAAACATGCCACATCATTATGCGTCTTATACTCAGTTTTCCATGCTGCTTTTTCTTCATCAGTTGAAGTTTTAGCAGTAGGTTCAGCAGAACAAGGCTTAGACAGATATTCAAGTTGATCAAGGACTCACAGGACAATCCTGAGTGAACGATACCAATCATTGAAATTTCGTGTGCCAGTCAATTTTTCCCGTTCAAAAAATGATTTGAACGCAGAACTCATAGTGGTGTTATTGTTTTGAGACATTTCTACAGATAAAGAAAGTTCAAACTTAGTATTCTCGATAATACAATTTTTCAAGAAAATAAAATACCCTAGGAAATATTCATATAACCATAGTATTTTCTTGAAAACTAGGATCCAAATTATCATAGTTTCATTACATCAGTTGATCTGCTAGTAATGAAAGTATATAATAAGGTAATCTGTCGAACAATAATTGGCAAACAATTTCCAATTCCTAGATCAATGGGATTTATATTGGCAAACAATTTCCAATATAAGCATGTTTTATCCCCATCTTATGCCTTGAGTCCAAGCTCTCACTTAACTCAATTTAAGTCGTCTAATTAAAAAATTGTAAATTACCATAGTCCCATTACATCAGTTGATCTGCTAGTAATTAGAGTATGAAATTTACCTTTCCATTGTAATCTAGTCCAAGCTCTCACATGACTAAATTACAACTTCAAGTGTTCTTTAACTAGATGGCATTGACTTAATTTTAAAGGGTACTAAATTTTGATGTGTCAATCAAAGTATGTATGAAGAAGCATGCATACATCTTCGTATCATAAGTTTTTCAAAACCTTTTTACCAAATTTTAAGCTAAGATTTCAATCAACAAAGTTTTAATTGAGGTATTGGGTTCACCAATCAAAGAATTACCTACAATTATCGCCCACTATATCCTACTACTGCATGAGTCAAAAGACCCAAGTTATTCGGATAATTATCACAAAAGTGGCGCGTGGAATTGAGGTAAATTCACCCTTAAGGTGATTTTGTACATAAAATAGCTTACTTGGTAGCTCCAATTTGACGCACAAAGGAGCGGAGAGACAAACGTCAGCACAAGTGCCTATTAAAAACACGTCTCTTTTGGTTTGACAATTTAATGTCAATCCTCCTTATACCCCTCTTATAGTTTGTCAAAGCTGGGTGAGCCGTTCACACTATTGGTACAAAACTCAAGAATCAATTAAAAGTTTATGATTTTAGTCTTAAAAATATGTGTCATAAATTATAAACTTGCTAGTCTCGCCTGGGAGCAAATTACCATGCGAAGCGAACTACTATCGACACATAAGACTTTGTAAGATTCATAATTTATTACATCAAATTTCACCATTATTTAGTCCGTTTGATTTTATTCAAAAATCACCCTTTTTGCTTAAAACATGTCTAACAATTAAAAAAGTAATTTTAAAAATAAAACAACTAAATAATACACATAACTTAACAATTAATGATGTAAACAAGTAGCCACATGCAAATTAATTCGATAACCTATTAATAATCAATCTATGTTTAATAATGCATATATTTAATTAGGACTATCACTTACAATGGTAAGTGAGCCACATGCATCGACGAATCGATTGCGTTAGTTAAAATTAAATATATACCACGTTGCACATAATTGATTACTTAATTAATTGGAGTCATCCCCAATTCGACATCTATCAATTAACTTACATGTGAAAACAAATAAATCATCAATGAATCCATGCCAAACATGTACGTTTGCATGGATTCTACCTAACAATTAGCATATTGCCACAGGATCACTTTCAAACACATAAACATGTATAAACCTAGGGTTCTAATCAAATTAATTAACCAAACACAAACCCTAAAAAATAAATATTAGGCAATCGGCCTAAAAAAAATTAGGGTTTGAGTTGGAAAAATAAACCCTAAATCGACTACATGTATAAACCAATCAAGATTCATTTTTTATTATGTGTTTCGGTAGTTAATTACATGTTATAACGGCTCGTGATGCCACTGTTGGAATTATAATACCATGACTATCATATATAACCAATTACATCAAAGAACACATATTGCGGAAGCGAAGGATATATAACACATAAATAATTAACCGAATATTAAAGTGAGCGTACTTTGATGATTCTAGCAAGAACAAGAATCAAACCGAGCAATATGAATGATGAACCCTAATTAGGGTTAAACGGATTACACGAATTGCCCCTTACCTTTTTTGCAATTCAATCCAAGATTCTTACAATAGTGTGTAAGAATCACGTTCTTGTACACACAAACTAATACCGAATTAATGTTATGCAAGTAATAACACTAAACAAGAATTTTTTTGATTAACAAAAAATTGGATCGACCCTATAAGGGTATAGTTCGATCGACTTGAGGCAAAGGAAAGAAAAACACACAAGTTTTTAGGGTACTAGAGTGTACAAGAGTACCCAATAATGAACCCTAACCTTTGTATTTATAGAGAGCAAACTTAGAGGACATGTTAACAATGGATTAGGGTTTCTAACCCATTGTCGATCGGCATAGCCCATAGAGGCTTCCGGATCCTTCTCGGCTTTCCTAATTTTCACTCTTTAATTGTTTCATTTTATCGTTTAACGGTCGTTAGTCATTATCCGTTAAATACTTAATGTCCGTTAAATGTTTTGTGCATATAATAATTATATATAACATTTTATAAATAATTATTAATCATTAATTCTTCATTTGTAACGTGTGCAATCCCGTGATTTCGAGTTCGATCCTAACACACAACTACTATTTTATGTCTATAAAACTAACAAAAACTTCATTATGCAAAGACCTTGAAGAAAAGCTTACTAACGATCACCTGAAATGCATGAGAGAAAACGGGTCAACTATGAAAATAGTTGGTGAGTACACACGTTTTATATAATATAAAAACTTTTAAGAGAGAGTCTAAGTTTTTGGTCTTTAAGAATAGTCCACAAGGAAAAGGCGTTGTCAATCCATTCAGTTGCAAGTCCCGCCCATACAAGACTTGTAACCTATGTGTTCACAACCCATTGCATAAAAGTCGTATGTCTGGTAGTCAAGTACACGTGGTCAATATAGTTCACAATAAGGGCACATAGTATATAATAAAGTATGTGGCAAAGCTCCTAAAATAAATAATATGCATTCCGTAGACAGGGGAACGAGAGGTTGGCCGACCTCTAATAGCGCTATCCATACTACCTACTGCTCCACACAAGGAAGCCGTACGAACGGTACGTATAAACTGGAGTGCGAACGGCAAACCAGTCGGAGACTAACAATTGCGGATGTACGAACAGTACATCATTCACAAACTATTATATTAAGTCAAACTACTCCGTAGACAGGGGAGATTTTGTATTGCCGCTCCGTAGACAGGGGAGACTTTAGGTCAAGAATGCTCCGAACAAGGGAGACTTTAGGTCATAGTACGTACGGTACATTAAGTTCAAAAGTTTAAGTCGAGTTCAAAAGTTCAAGAGTTCAAAACAATTTATAAGGTCAAGACAAGTCAAAAGAGTTCGAAATAGTCAAAGGGTTCAAAAGTCAAGTTAAAAGGTTCAAAAATAAGTCAAAGGGGTTCAAAACAATGTTCAAAGAGTTCAAGTAATAATTCATGCATCCACCCCAAAGCGATTAAAATAGTTAGAAAAAGGGGTTCGTGAATACTCACCTCAAGCAATGAGTAATGCGTTACAAGTAAGTGTGCACGAAAAACGATGCGCGAAGCTCTAACCGCAACCTAAAGTAATAATGTGTTTTAGGTAGTGCAATAATGTCGTGTATGCAATTTTTAAAATGTTATATCACCCGTACATGTTTGTTTGCAAGTTTAGTTATAAAATAACGTTACTTTGGAAATCCTTAGAAATAGTCAAAATAATACATTTTGGGATTTTTAGCAAGTATGTATCGTAACTACGATATGAATGTTTCGGTAATATATATTTGGAAAAGTTTCCGACTCGACTAAAGTATGTAACCAAAACACCACAACTTTCGTTTATGACATTTTATCCGAAACCGCACCTAAAGTGTCCAAAGTTCATTTCTAAAAATAAAAACAGTTTACTATTCACTAATAGAAAGCTGTCAAAATAATATTTTTCGTCGTTATAGCTCGGTTTTTAAAGTTCTACCTATCCCCGCGAAGGTATTTAAAAGTACTAACACATTTTAAGGACTCGGGGACTCGGTTTATCTTTTAAAGCTTAGTTTTACCATGATAAAAATCTGGACAGCAAACTATTTATTTTTCTGAAGAATAGTTATCGATAATATATTTAGAAAACTCGTATTTTATTTGTTATAAATCCGTTTTTATCCATTCAAACGACCACGTTTTCGTTAGAAAATCTATTTTCTATTTCTTTAACTAAATCCTTGTAAAAATAACTTTATTTTCTAAGAATTAGAAATTTGGGCAGCGCTTCCGCGTATATTTTTCAATAATCCATTTTCTATACTAAATCCCTTAATATCAACACCAAATCTATTCTAATCTCTTCCACCAATTTCTTCAACAATATATATAGTTTCAAAATAATCATAACAACATTATAAAAATGTAACTTGAGGAAATGACTAATAAAGGTGCAAAAATAACTATAAATCCATGTTAACACTTATATGACAATAGTTTCTATAAATCACACAAAAAAGGGTTCAAGACTTGAATGTACACATTTTTCTCATCCAAATAACCTTGTAAAATATATTTTTACTTGTTTTCATCATAAAAATTCACAAACATGCATATAGGTGATATATGTAATTTAATGAGTTTAAATAGAGATTTAAACTTAATAAATGCATAAACATGTATAATAAATACATAAAATACATAATGAAAGGTATAAAATTTATTTTATATTTACTTGATAATGAAGGATTTTTAGAAAGATCAAGAACAATAGAACCCCAACGATTACTTGTAACACCCCCAATTTCGTGATACGCGGCGGAATTCAAACTGGGTGTTACTCTTTTTTTGGGTAAAGGGCATTCCACCCGGCAAAATTCATTACACCAAAAAGCGTTGAAGTACAAAGGATGAGGGCGAACACCCCTTATCACAGTCCCTTAGGACACTTACAAGACACCTATCTAAGAATGACATACCATTCTTAAAACAAACATGCACAACATGTGCAAATGACCAAACAAACATGCTAAACAAAAGCAACTTAACAAGCAAGAAACACAAAAATAAAAGAAATAAAATGAATAACTATTTCTTCTTGCGTCCTTGCACCTGGAAATCTTTCGGAGAACCATTCTTGAACTTGGAATAATTAGCAATATCATCATAGTTCTCATAGACTTCATCATCTTCATCAACCTCATCAGCAAACGTAACCCTCTTCTTAGGACTCTTCACTACATCACTTGTAGGAAGTGAGCTAGACGTATCAAAATCAGAATAGGCCACGTTTGTAGAAGCACCATCATTGTGAGAACCATGCTCCCACAAACCATCAGTAGTGCTATGCAATGGAACCACATTAACACCACTTATCCCCACGGATTCCACACCCTCAAAAGAAGCATGAGCATCCACATGTTCCGGCTGCTCAAGTTGAGTATGTCGACAATCCTCAACAGTAGCAGCCCCAAAATCACTCTTCAAAGCATCATTAGATGTACCATTGGAATTAGAATCACCATTAGTAGGCTTAACAGCCCCCGCATTAGGTTGTGTACCTCTATTCTTCTTCTTGGTAGCCGGTTTAGAAACAGGTTGGTACGAAAGTTTTGGATTAGTTGAAACCCCCCAAGCCCCTTTCTTACCCTTATCACTAGTATGACCAGCCTTTATAGAGTGAACCTTACCATCTTGTTGAGTCGAATCCTTAGTAACCCGCTTACGCCTAAGAGGACACACATCATCATCATGATTGAAACAAACACACTTAGAACACCAAGATGGCCACCATTCATACTCAACATCAAGAACCTCCATGTAATGACCCTTACCCTTAGGTAAAGGAATTTCAACCTCAATTGATTCCAAAACATCCAAATCAGCCGATAATTCAATAAGTACCCGTGCATATGAATAACGTCCCCAAGGATTCTTACACATATCATTAGTACCTGCATCAAACCGTATTATCCGCCCCAACTGTTTTGCAATCAAACTAACACCGGTTTTAGAGTATACAACGGATGGTATATTATGGATACGTACCCAAACCGGTACCTTAGTAATCTTCTCCTTCTCAAGTCTCATATTAGGCACCCAAAAATGTAGGAACAAAGGCGTTGATCTAATAAACCAAGGACCACCATTAAGAACTTTATTCATACCTTCAAGTGATGAGAATTTGAAAAAGAAGAAACCATTCCGCATTATAACATGTTCAAAACCGAACCTTGCCCAAGCATGCTTGACATAATCTTCCACAATAGGAAACGCAAATTTTTGACCAATGAAATAACCGTATAATGAATTAGTAAATTTTGAGCACATATCATCAACAACGGCCATTGGAATAAACACTCTTGACCCCGACCTAGAAGCCTTATCAATATCACCAGAATGTGAATCACTAGGTACATTAGGCTCACAAGAACCTTCAATATTACCCCCATCAACTAGCCTATCACCATTATCCTTAGACGTATCAACAATTGCAGCCCCCAAAGAATCAGATGCTACAACATTATTAGACTTAGGAAAAACAGATTTAGAACTAGCCAAACTTACCCCTTGTTGCATAGCACCACTCGGATCAGAAACAACAGGACCATGATCACTAGGAAGAGCAAAACTTCCCGTTTTTCCTTCCAATCCTGCACTTATCAATATAGATTTCAATGGCATACTTGCATTAGTAATAACCTTGCCATCGATATTACCAATCTTAGCAGCCAACCCCGTAGCCTTAGATGGCTGTTTTACATTCAGAAAACCTGATTCCATCCTCTCTAAACCCACGTACAATCAACTAGCAGCAGCAGCCCAAGCGCACAACCAATTGAATGAAAACCCAAAACCTTCAAACAGGTTACTACACACGAAAATAACCAAACCCTAATCGGATTTAGTATAGAGTTATGCACCAGAAAGCCTTAGCACACAAAAAACGAGACCCTAAAATAGAGAATCGATTAGAATGGATTACTAAAACCAAAGAATGGTTAAACAATGTGCAACAGCAATCAAACGACCCTATATATGTATAAAGTCGATTAGAAAACCGACTTAACAATAAAGAATAAATAGGATCGATTAAATAGAATAAGTGGCGACTGAAAACCCTAAAAAACGATTTCACCAGATCTGATCAAAGAACCTAAAAAAACAAGCAAAAATTTGATTAAACCAATGTCAAACGAAATGTTTAAACACTAGGATAATCAATTCGATCCAAGAATCATAGGTTTTTGGGCAGAAAAGATGAAAAAACGATTTGAAGAGGGAAGGGAAAAAAGTCGCCACCTAGAGAGAACTTTTAGGGTCCAAAATATTAAAACCCTCAAACTGGGTGTTACTCGACAGCACAACAGTTATGATAATATAAAACGACATCTAATTGAGTCGTTTTAAAAGTTTTATCATTCGAATATCAGAGTTTAAAATAAGAAAAGTTTAAAGTACTTGTGAAAGTAAATGAAAATAGTTGAGCATGTATCTCCCCCAAAAATAATTCAAAAAGTATAAAAATAGGGGATATGAAACTCACAGTATTCCTTAGAAGTTTAGAGTACTTGTTAAAGTAAATGAAAATATTTGAGCATGTATCTCCCCCAAAAGTAATTCAAAACGTATAAAAATAGGGGCTATGAAACTCACGGTAATCCTTAAAAGTTTAGAGTACTTGTGAAAGTAAATGAAAATATTTGAGCATGTATCTCCCCCAAAAGTAATTCAAAATGTATAAAAATAGGGGTTATGAAACTTACCGTAGAGTGTAGTGGCATGAATATTGTAAAATAGAATCAAGAAAAATTTTTGCAACAACAAAAGCAATCTCTTAAAAAATTGCATTCTCTCTCCCCCATGGCGATTTTCATATTAAAAACCCTAAATCTCCACCAATTCGTTCTCCTTGATCTTTAACCTTGTTCTAATCTGTATAACGATTGTGTTTATGCTTGCTTAGCTTCGTCTATTGCATCATTAACATTGTTTTTATGCGGATCTTGGCCTGGTTTGATTAGGGTTTCGATTTTTTCTTGGGTTTTCTTTAATCGCTTTTTAGGGAATCGTTTTTTAGGTTTTCGCTGGTTAGGGTTATAAGGGTTTTGCTACCTTATTTAATTCGTTCTCCTGATTGCTTTCATTATGGAAGTCGGTTAGGATCTCTTGGGCTATTTATTCATGCCTTAACGCATGTTGAGGCTATTGATTTGAAGATCTGCCATTCGTTTCTTCTTGTTTAATTTGCAGCGATAGTTTTCTTTTTTAGGGTTTCGTTTATTTTTCTGAATTGGTATGAAGAAAGTTGGTCAATCTACTGATGACGAGTTGGGGGATAGAATGAATCGATTGAAGGGGCAAGGTGATGATGGTTCTGGTGTGAATTACACTCGTAAAGCTTTTAGGGTTTTAACAAACCCTAATGTGGAATCAGGTCGAACTAGTGATGCTTCTTTGCATACCTTGGGTGATGATTTTCCATCTCTTGCTGAGGTTACGGGTCTCAAGAGGGCTGATGTTGTTGGTCCGCCTCCTAATTTGTCCACACCAAGTGTGGCTGCTGGTCCTCAAGTGCCTTTTGGATTCTTTGCTAATTTGCCGGAGGGTGATGGTAGACGTGTTGCTCCTACTGCTGGTAAGGTGAGGTCTTCCAATACTAACACTTCTAAGGAGCATGTGGTTACTATGGACTCGTCCCCTACTGGTCCTAATATCCAAGATTCTATCACGAGTAAACATGAAGTTATTGAAGGGGTGTTTGGTTGTTCAATTAAATCTGCCATTGATCTTGATCTACTCCTTAAGGGTATTGAAGCGGGTAAATATCCGATGTGGCCTAATTTGGATAGTGAAACTCGTTCAAAAGTGTATGAGGCTATGTGTGGTCTAATGGATGTCTATGTACCTAGCAAGAAGGCTAATGCAACATACTCTGATGTGAATGGCAATGATACTACACCTAATATTAACGTGGAGGTAAATACTCAACCTATTCCTACCTCTCCGTCTAGTCCATTGGCTGCAGAGGCTGTTTGTGAAGGAGTGAATGTGTCTATTCCACGTAGAGTAGTAGAAAAGGTTAGTGCACGTCTTGAGTACACACTATATGGCTACTTTATTGGTAATAGAATGGCGTTCCCAGTGGTTGATTACTTTGTTAGAAATAATTGGGCTAAGTATGGTTTGAAAAAGATAATGATGAATGCTAAAGGTTTTTTCTTTTTTAAATTTGATACTCAAGCTGGTTTAGATTCTGTTTTGGAAGATGGACCTTGGATGATTCGTAAATCTCCAATCATTCTCAAAAATGGTCTATTGGTACTAGTTTATGTAAGGAAGAGCTGACTCGTATTCCGATATGGGTTAAATTGCATGATGTGCCTATCCAAGTGTTTGAAGATGATGGTATTAATTTGATTGCTTCGTTTCTTGGTAAACCTATTATGTTGGATTCATACACAAGCTCTATGTGTAAGGATTCTTGGGGTAGAAGTAGTTTTGCTCGCTGTTTAATTGAAGTGGGTTCTGAGGATGAGCTTGTGGAAGTTATCACTATTGGTGTCCCCTCTCTTACAGATGATGGGTTTTCTAAAGAATCTATCCGGGTTGAATATGAATGGAGGCCTCCTAGGTGCACTTCATGTAAGATTTTTGGGCACATCTATGAGCATTGTACTAAAAAAGAGATTACTCCTCCTGTTGTTACCACTACAAATGTGGTTCCTCCTGCGGCTATGAATGCTAATGATGGTTTCCAAAAGGTGAGTCGTAAGAAGAAAAAAGGTAAAGGCCAGTCTGGTAATCAGATTGGTACGTCTGTTAAACAGACTGTCAGGTATGAGCCTAAGAAGGCTCCTAGTGAACCAAAAAAGGGAGCTTCTAATAATGTGCATATTGTGTCTACTACATTGAAGTCTAAAGGTCCTTCCTCTACACCGTCGTCTCAGTTGCAGGCTTCTGGTAATGCTTCTAAGGAAGTTAATGTCATTACTGATAATCCGTATGCTGCTTTAGTGATGGATGATAATGATGGTGAAGATCTAGCGATAAATGAGTTTGATGAATCGGCCAATCTATTTGGTAATATGGGGCCAAGTCCATCTCACACTTTTTCTGCTGGCTAGCTGATTTTTAGTTCTTTCTCTAGATGCATTTTTGTTTCTAGTTTTGTAAGTGCTTTTGGCATGTCTTAAGCACTAGAGATAGGTGTTTATCAAGCTTTTTATCTTGAGGTTAATATGGTACTTCAGCCATATTCCATTTGTACTTAAACGTTTTTGGTTAATCTATTTACCAGGGTGCAGGATTACTCCCCTTTACCCAAAAAAATAGAATCAAGAAGCAAAGCATAACCGTACACGGTTGGCACGACCTAGAAGATAATAACTTATATTATAAATATGTCACGCAAAATTAAAGTAATGCATATGAGTTAAAAGATGTTGTATCATTGTATTCGTATCATTGTATGTAAAAAGGTTTTGTATCATCGTTCGTGTGGTGGTTTCAATGTTAAGACTGTACACATACCAAAGTATAAAACATATAACACACGTATGAAAGGAAATAAACATGTAAGGATCAAGTAGCAATTAAGTGAGAGATAAGTAGATTAGTTAAGTTTAATTAATAACTAGTCTTAGAAGTTTCAATTTATATTTATTGGTTATTAGGCTTTTCGGCCCGATAATAGTCCAATGTCAATACAAGTTTATTGTGTCTACTATTTTTAGTCCGGCGCAAGTCTAAATAGTCAAAATCACTTACGAGTTCAATATGTCCAATGTATACTTAGTTCGATAAATATTCCATGTTTTTATCCCGTTAACGATTCAAGTTTTAAAATAAGCATATAAATAAACATCTATATCAACAAAAATAACAAATCAAACACACCCTCGGCTGTCCTGTTTTGACCGAGACAAATAAAACCAAGCACAGCCTTTCGAGGGCTGAAATAAGCAAAACAAACACCTTGTGGTGTAGGCTAACTAAACCAAACCCAACACCTTGCGGTGTGGGCTAGAAACAAGCAAAACCAAACGCCCTTTATGGCTGCTGTTTGGCTGGGCAGAAACAACAAACAAACAGCCCCTTTGGCTGTGACAGCAACCAAATCAAACACACCTTTAATGGGTTGCGGTTTGGTATGCTTAAAACCCACGAGCCCAACACCAATTTGGCGTGGCTGTGGTCGCGACTCAAGACAAAAAAACACCCCCTGTTGCACAGAAAATAAACAAACAAAACGCACCCTTTTGGGGCTGAAATAAGGAGGTATAAACAAACCCTTTTGTGCAGAAAATAAGTAGACAAAACGTACCCTTTAGGGACAGTAATAAGCAGATGCAAAAGCCCCATTTGGGCTGCAAACAACATAATCAAACTCCCCTTTTGGGGCTGAATAATAAATGCTTCTGTTGGTGCAGAAATTTCAGCAGCAAACTCACTCTTTTTGTGCAGAAAATTCAGCAGCAAACACACCCTTTTGGGTGGGCTGCGCTGGACTGAAACACAAACCAAACTAACACCCCTCGTGGGTTTATTAACCAAGTTGTCACAAACACGAACCAACACCCTTCGGGGTGTGGTTGAGCCAAGAACAAGCACAACGAGCACCCTACTTGGGTGTCTTGTTGAACCGAACACAACAAATGGACACAAAACAATCACACCCCTCGTGGGGCTGTTTTGCACCGAAGTCAAAAGAAAAGAAATAAGCTCGCGAGAGCTTATGAAATAAGCAATTAACCCCAAAAATAAGCTTAAACCAACATAAGCACAAGCATGATCAATAGTTGCAAATAATCACATAAGTCGAACAACATAAGCTTTGAACCAACAACCTCTCGGTTTTCCAGTTTGGGTCGAGACCAAACAAAAACCAAAATAAGCTATACGAGTCTATCAATATTCAAATAAGCTGTAAGCTTATTAATAAGCACGAAAACAAGCACATCGAGTAAAACTAAAATTAAACCACAACCCACGATTTTTAACGATGATACCATTAATTACAAAACAAATTTTAATCCATTCCAATCACATAATCATTTATACAAGTCTCAGTTTTATATTTGAATCAAAAGCAAAGAATAAAAACTAAACTTGGTAGGTTTCGACATACCAATGAAAATGAGAGTGGAGGGGAGGTCACGAAGGTGGTGCAGCTGGGGTTAGCTTAAACCTAACGAAACCCAACTCCAACACACCCTCGTCTCCTCTTTGTGGTGTCGGTGTGGAGCAGCTGTGTGGCGACGTGGTGATGGCAGCAAGGGTGGCTGGTGGCGAGGAGATGTGGAGGTGGTTGTGGTGTGGTGGTGGTATCGCTCAACCATGAAGAGGGAGAGAAGAGGATAATATCTTCTATGTTCCTTTTGTTTGGCTCGAAATCAGAGAGAATTGTGTGTGTTTTTCTGTGAAAAAAATGAACTAGTTTTATTTCTATTTATAGTGAAAATTTATGAAAATATCTAGATATTTTGATGAATAGTAAATAGATATTTTGATGAATAGTAAATAGATATTTTTGAATAGTAACTAGATATTTTGATAAATAGTAAATAGATATTCATATATTAGGAGTACAGGGTACATTGTTTATGCATGAAAATCATGTAGAAGCGTTTATTTATTTAATTAATGATAATAAATAAATAATAGATAAATAAGAGTAAGACATAAAATGAAAATGATATTACTAGAAACGTTCTAGCAATATGTAGATTAACCCTAGTCCATATTTGTACCAAGCCTGTTGATTTGTTATTATACCAATTCTATTAGTTTCGAGATTTACACCAAGTCCATTAGATCACATAGTTTCAGTGTGGGTTACGTTACATTAGTTTGTTGTTGTGATAAACTGATAACGTTTAATATTAAAAAAAAATTAGACGTAGAAAATGGATAAGTATTCTTTCGTTAGAATATTAATACAAGTGGAAATTTACCAGTGGTTACCCCAACGATTACTCCAAAACGATATGTAGTTAATATATAACCCGTAATATAGCAAATAACACTTGAAATAGATCAAACTAATTCTTCCTTCCTTTTTTTTTGAACCTTGGCCGTATACCATGTGAAGGGTAGAGAGGTTTTATGTTTATTTTGTAGGTGTAAATATGTTGTGCTAGTTTCTACCTTTTTATACTTCAAATATCTAAACTTATATATTATAAAATGTGGCAAGTAATTGCATTAATTGAATTTTGATCAAGAAAAGGTAATGGGAAGGGTATGTTCGGCTGAAATCAAGGGTAAGGGGGAAGTGGTTGCTTGGTGTAAGAAAATCTTGAAATTATTTGATTTTATATGTATTATAATGTATAATATAATTGTTTTAGTTATTAAGTTAACTAGAAATAAATTTTAGCGGAACAAAATAGAGTATAATAAACTTATAAAAATTATGAAAATGTATTTTGTATAAGTATTGAGTGTTTAAATAATTATTGTTTCGCAAATACTTAAGTTATCGTAAATATATATATTTAAGAATATATATAATTAAATGAATTTAAAACACCGGTTAAAATAATACTAGAAGTTTTGTAACATTGTAATGAGTATAAAAATATATTAGAACCATTGTTGGGAGTATCGGGTATATTGTTCATGCAAAAAAATTCGTGTAAAAGCGTTTGTTTTAATAAATAAACATGAATTAATAAATATGCAAACATAGACAAGACATAAAATGAATATGATGATACTGACAATATGTAGACTAACCCTAGTCTATATGTTGTGCACCAAATGATGTTTCTAGATTGCGTGATTAAATTCTCGAAGTTACTTGAAATTAATACTCGAAAAATCAGATTTTTGGAAAATGATGAACAGTAAAGACTACGATAATGAATAGTAACTTGCTCGAGGATGAATAGTAAAATTTTAAAGTTAAAAATTATGACCTAAAAATACGAGTTGTCACAGTCTCCACCCGTTAAATGAACTTAGTCCCTGAATTTAGCTCATTCGTTCTACATACGTACGTTCCCGTGGTTAGATTTGATGAGGCAAACTTTCCTATTCTCGAGCGTAGCCCTCAAAAGCGCTTTAGGTGTTCGATTCTAATTTAATCTCACATCAAACAATAACTGTCATGAGATTAAACTGAATCGATTTTGGATAACAACTTGACTCTTAGCTTGATTTTTGCAACTCATCAAACAAGAACTGTCACTAGATCAAGCTAGGAAACAAGTTGTCAGAAAGAAAGGATTCAACATCCTGGAATGAGGTCTTTTGAAAGATTTGCTCGATCTTGGAATTGCTTACACCAATCAAATCAACTAAATAAAAAAAATTATAACTAAGGTCGGTGTCGTTAGGTCTCAGATTAATCAATGTCGTGAACTTGGTAAGAATTGGAAGTAAGTTATGCACTCAAAATCAAGTGGTACGGAAATAAGGTGGTTTTTCAAAAGAATGTACCCGGCATGTTGTTGCGGTTCTGCAGGTTCTCGCGAGTACCCACGAAGTAAGCTCTACCACGTGTGGGGGGAATATCAATGTTCTGATCTTGAGGGCCTTCTATTGCCAACGCCAGGTTTGGACGATTTCCTCATTGTTTAGGAGTTCTTTTCAACTTTGGACAGGTATTCCGAAGGTGATCCAAGCTTCCACACTCGTAACATGCTAATCTTTGTCCTTGGTTTCCATTCCCATTTCAGCAATTCCGACCAAGATGGCCTGTCTGTCTGCAGTTGATGCACCTTGGGCAGTCTCCTGAGTGGTGGAGGTTACATCGGGTGCATTTACGATGTGAACCTACATATCCTCTGGGCCATTGAGTTATTGCTCCGTAGTTTCCAACTACTCGTTGTTTCTTGTCCTGTTGATTTTGGTGACGGCTTCTTTGCTGATCTTCCTGTCTCTTTCGTCCTTCTTAGTTTCCTTTTGTTAGTTCACTAGACATGATCACATCATTTGTCAAGTGGTATGCCATGCCCACAGCGGCTTGCAGAGTGGTTGGGTTTGATGAAGTGACATCCCTCCTGATTTCAGGGATCAATCCCCAAAAATATCGATCGATCAGCTTTTCCACAGTAGAGACTGTAGAAAACTAAGGGGGGTTGAATAGTTTTACCGATTAAAATCACTTATTAAAACTTATAGATCGACATATGTCAATCTAGTTTTGACGTTTTCGATATTGATAGAAATAAAAACATATAAACTAAACTAGGAGATAGAGTTAGAGAGACACAACCACAACAATAGTATTTATAGTGGTTCGGCAACAAGGACACCTTCGTTTCCCTACTCCACTCCCCGAGTCACCTACTCGAGTTCGTTATCACTTCACAACACAAACTCCTTTCACATGGCGGAGAAAACCTTCACAACTTCGCTTACACTTTATCCGGTACAAAGCTAGATACCGGGTCTTTCACACAAGGTAGACCAAACCTTCGTCGCCTACACTTTATCTGGTACAAGGCTAGATACCGGGTCCTTAGTACGGCGGACCAAAACAACACACCCAATACAACTCGACTAAAGGATCCAACGTCCTTTTACACCTATCGACTCAACACATCTACAACACCCTTTGAGAAGAAAGAAAGAGCAAGAATCACTTCTGTGAACTTGGAAGAGAAGAATCAAAGCAACCCATATCACGAGCTTGCACGTCTTCGAGAGGTTGTGATCTCGTCTTATGGAAGGAACCTAGAGAATCACAAAGAAAAACTACATAGAAAGATCCTTGGATCTGAGGCTAGAGAGTTTAGAGTATAGAGAGAAGTAAACTCTAAAAGGGGTGAGAGATAAGAGAGAAATGTCACACTATTTATAGGCAAAACTGCCTACTGTTCACCCGGTTCCACCGGTTCCCTCTCCAAAGGGATTCGACTAGTGTAAACTCAGGAATCCGGCAAACTGGGTACACCAGTCCGAATTTTGGTTTACAAACCGGGTCATGGGTTATGGGTTATGATCCATGGATAGATGATGTCATGCCTGATGTCAAAGACATATTGGGTCATGGGTCATGGACTTTGGGTTATGGGTTATGGACTTTGGGTCATGGGTCATGGGTTTTACCCATTATGAATGTCATGCATGAGAGGTGTAAGTCAAGTTTGAGGGTATCTTGTTCAAAAGCCTTCATGTTACTGATTGGAAGTCATGTTTGATGCGTTATGGTTTGTATCTTCGTATACCAGACCTGGAGGTGCTTGTTCTGTTCATACTTTTCTGGGCTGCTATACAATAAGATTGGAAGTTAGGGTATGTTTAAACCCTATTATTAGTCCATGGTATATGCTGCTTATGCTTACTATGTTTAGTACCATGGTTGTTCGGGTGGAATACCTGGGAGCCTGCTGCTGGAAGTTAGGGTTTGTTACCCTATGTTTGTCTCTACTGATGATGGCCGAGACCCCTACTATATTGGTGATCGGTTTTTCTTAGGGTTTCGACTATGTGGCCTGTACTGATCGTATTCTGGTGATGGTATAATTCTTATGTCGGTGTTAGGGTCCTCGTGGGTTCTTAATCGATTATATGTTGCTGGTTACGATCGGGTGTTAGTCGAGTGGAAGTTAGGGTTTATAACCCTATTGATTGGGGGTCGTTTAATCCATTCCAGAACTGGTGGTGTATTCTAATGGTTCTTGGGTTAGTTAGTCGATCCTTTTGGAAGTCTATGATTTGCTTTGATCGTTGATTGATGCTTGGTTGATTATTGTTCTGCAAATCATAAGGGACATGTAAGTTAGGGTTTGGTTAATCCCTATTGGTGGTCTATGGCTTCTTCTTGTCGCGTGTTCATTCTTATTCACTTTTGCGAGTGATAATAAATCATGTAAAGAATTGTGCCATAGTTTCTAAGTGTGGTCTTTTGATCCGTATTGCATATGCTATTTGCAATGGATTGAATTTGGATCACTGGGGAAGTTCAATGGTACGCTGTTCGTGCCATTGTGTGTAAGTTAGGGTTGCTTAACCCTATGTTGCGTCTATGACTGATCATGATACATTGGATTACATTCCTAGCTAGAGTTTTATTCCATTAAACCTGTAGCAAATGAGGTGTTGGATCAAGTCGTAGTATTGGTTTGGTCCTTTTTGGATCAATGGGAAGTGCTTATGGATGTGGAAGTTGGTGTTGCACTCGTGGGTCAAGCAATAATGATCATTGATGACAGAGTCGCTCACTATGGATGTGGTTTTATGAACCTTGTTTTTACATTTTGATTGTAATCTAAATGTAATGGTTTTTCTGCGTTTAGCAGTTGTTTAGCTTAGTTACATTTGTAGAGTCAAATCGCCTATGTAACGGGCTGAGGGCATGGGATTCACCCATGTCAATTGTACTTCATTGTTTTTGGCGTAATATATTTACCAGGGTTTAAACCCTTTTACCCAAAAAATGTCATGCATGATGTCATGCAATAGGTCATGGGTTATGGATCAAAGCTCCATGTGTTATGGGTTATGGACTTGGTTTTGGGTCGTGGATAGTCCAAGTGTTTACTAGCTTTTTCTTAACATGTATTTTATAAAATGTAAGTAACAAATGTTACTAAAGTGTTTTTATAAAATAGTTTTGGTTTCATGTAAACTAATTAACTAAACATGTTTAATATATATTTGTTTAGTGAAATGAGTTAGTAAACTTTTGGCTCAAAGCGTTTACGTATTTTATCTATTTCATTAAAATAATTTTACGTTTTTATCGACAAAATATTGAAAGATCGTAAAATATAAATAAACGTTTTGAAGGTTTATTTGTATTAACAATCTCCCCCTTTTTGTTGATGACAAAACATAAAATTATTTTAAGTAAAAAATAAAATTCGTAAATTTTTGAATTGTAGTTTTTACTCTTTCTTCCTCTTTTTGTCGAAACAAAAAGAGTGTCGAAAAGCAACTAACCCGAATGTTAGTTTTAAGAAAAAGTAAGTGAAAGAAGAGATGTAGAATAGAAAAAGGAGAGTAAGAAGTTCTTAGTTGCTCCCCCTTGACGGTTGCTCCCCCTTGTTGAGGGCATCAAGTAATTAAGGAGACTAAGACGTGATCATTGCAAGTTTTTGCAATGGTTTTGCTTGGACGAGAGCTCCCCCTTAATGAGGGCGTCAAGTACTCCATGTGTATTTTTGAAAATCTACAAAACAAAGGTTAGAAGAAAAGTATATTGTGTCCCCTTGCAGAAAATGGAGCTGCATAAAATTTGGTTAGTGTTCTGTTTATCCGGATCCGCCGGTTCCTTTGAGAAAGGGATCCGGCTAGTACAAAGTGATGGATACGGCTTACCTGCAGTTTGTTAGCAGCAGTGCACAATAGAAAAGATATGAAGACAAGTAATAATCACACCAATCATGTTCACATAGACAAGAAGCACATAATCAAGTAGATTCATTTAATAAAACAAGAGAAGTGTTACACACATTGGTCAAATCTCTAAAACTAAGAAAATGATCTAAAAAGGAAAAATCCTAACAAAGTCTAGGCCTAATACTAGAATAGTGAGACCACTTGTGCTTGCACTTCAAGGTTTTTCGGGTAGGTTTGGTTTGATGACGTCATCAAGACGTTCAAGAAGGTGGTAGAACATGAAACGTACTTCATCACGTAGTTCAGTGTTGGTGTTGAAGAGTGTGTGGGAGGAAATGTATCATTGTTTGGTAGAGGTGGTTGAGGTGATTGTGATGGTTGACATCTTCTCATTACCCAAAATGGGCCATTTGAGGGTGGTGGAGAGGAAGGTAAGTATGCTATGGGTGGTGGTATGTTGATGTCAACATCTAGGTGATGAGATGGTGGTTGTGTTGACATTCTCTCAATGGATGAGAATGTTGGTAATGGTGGTGGATTAGAAGGTCTAGGAGGTAAGTCCTCCAATGAGTTGAAGTAGAGGTGAGGTGATGAATGAGGTGTGGTAAAAGAGAGAAGTCTTGGTTCAAGAGGTGAAGGTTTTGTTGGTTGAGTGGAAATAGGAGTGTTTGGTAATGTAGGTTCAAGAGGAGTTGATTGTGGTGGTGTTGTTTTGGTAGAAGCAAGTTGTGGTGGTGAGGTTGGTTTGTTGGAAGCTAGTTGTGTTGGAGTTGGTTCATTAGATGGAGGAGTTTGGAAGTAGTTTGGGAGAGGTGTTCTAGTAGAGGGTGCTTTGATGGGTGAGGTTTCGGTTGAGGATATTTCATACACTATTCGTGCGGTTTTTCTTGGAGGGCTCCTAGTGGATGATCTTGCACTTGGTGCCTTAGTCATGTTTTTGGGTAGGTTTAGAGTGTGAGTTTGCAGTAGAAGATGGTTTGTTTTGGTGTGGTTTGGAAGCACAAACACAAGTGGCTTAAATAGTGAAAGATCAACTAAGTGAATTAAAGCCTAAACCACTAAAATCCTTTGAATTGCAATGATATGCATGCACCAAGGTCAACTACAGTGATGCATTATTCTAGGAGATATATTAAAGGCAATGTGGAGTGCTTGAGTGGATAAAGTTGAGTATTGGAAGGCTTTTTTTTTGGGTAAAGGGTTTTACCCCGGTAAGTATATATATCCAAAAAAATGTTAAGTACAAATGGAATGTGGCAGAGGTACCACATTAACCTCAAGCAAAAGCTTGATAAACTAGTGTTTATGACAGGCCAAATGGAATGGAAGGCTATAGGTGATAAAATCTGTTTCTGTTTGCCAGGTTCCAGCGGATCTTTCCCAAAAGGGATAAGGCTAGCTTTAGCTGAGGGAACCGGCTAACAGATCAGAGAAATGATGGTCATCTAGCTATTGCAGCCCTATGTTTCATGATGTAATGAGTGTAAGATAGTGTCTTCAATGAGAAAATCCTGAATGGTTCAAGACTAATGATGAGGAGTTACCATAATGGTCTTTAGAAGTGGTACAGAGGTCTAAGATAGATTATTAAGTGAATATGGGTTAAGATAATCATACCACAAAGTGTTAAATGTCTGTAAGATTCAGAAAAAGGTGATATGAAAAATTTAGAAATTTGCTAAAAATCATAAGAATTAAAAGATTGGTTTTAGAGCATTTTGGGGTAGAAATGGTGAAAATAAATTTGTTAAAAATTTATTTAAAATATAGATAAGTGTAAAATGATCAGAGGGAGGTGATGCAAATGGTGGTACTGGGAAACAGTGGTTATTTTGGAAATGATAAATAAAAAACACCTAGGATGATACTTAAGTCTTTCTTAAGAGTTCAACAAGACTACTAACCTCAAAGTCAGCTCAAATATGACTAATAGGAGATGACTAACTAGTGTACTAAGGTTAGAATGGCTAAGTGTGAAGAAAGATGGTATAATTCTTCCTCTGTGTACCCGGATCTTCCGGTTCCTTTTTAGGAGGGATCCGGTCAGTTAAAACTGATGGATCTGGCTGATGTGACTAATTAGTTTACAGTAAGCACGTAAAATATGTTAAAATAGAAATACTAATACTTCAGGCAATACTTACACATATGCAAGTATGATATAACAAGTAGAGCATGTAAGAAGCACACAGTATTATTCAAATGGTTAACTATATCAAACATACATGAGTATGACCAAAAAAAATATCCAGAGTAGATCAAATTAGACACATAGTTCAAAAGAGATAAATGACTACAAAATATTTTAGAGATATTCAAAAGATAATTAAACCACAACTTTCAATCTTTTCACTTTTTCTTTTTCCCCATGTTTGTGATGAAGTGAGCAAGACACTTGATCATTCCTTTTGTTTGCTTGAATTCTTCAGTTTCCTTGGGAAGTTTGGGAAGTTGTTCGATGTATGAGATAGGATCAAGGCGGAGGTTTGAAATGGGATTATCTTCAGCGGCTTCACCTTCATCTGAGGAGTCTGAAAGAGGGCAAGGTCTTTTGCCTTTGATCCTAAATCTTTTGACAGGACCTTGAGCAAGGGGTACCATGGCATGGTTTGCAAGAGTATGATCGTTGGTAATTGGTGAAGGTTGGATTGCACAAATGTACTTAAAAAGATGAATAAGGAGCATACCATATGGAAGAACCATTTTGTTGGTCTTGTAGACACCAACCATTCTTTTGGCGATATAGTATGCAAGGTTAAGAGGTTTTTCATGAATGAGGCAATAGATCATTTGGACAAGACAAGCATTTGGATGGTCTTTGTTACCAGCCAAACAAATGACATTCTCCCTAAGAATTTCTTCCCACTTTTTGTAAGTTGGAAGCATTTCAAAGAGTTCTATTTGAAAGGGGTCACGGTGAATGACTCTCTTGTTTCGAGTTGAGCGAGATTGATCGGTTCGTTTTGTGAAGATGATGTCTCGAACTAAGATAGGGTCATCAAGAGGTGTGTGGTAAATAGGACTAGGATCTAAGGCAAAGTGTTTGTTGGCGATGGACCAATCCTTGGAGTACATAGAAATTCCTTCGCTAGGGATGCGAAGGACTTCGGCAAACACAATAAGAGGTAAAATGAAGGTTTGGTTATTTATGATGAAGGAGAGAGAAATAGTTTCATCATTGTTTCGAATGATCCGAACACTTTTCTAGAACTCGAAGATGAATACAGGGCAAATTTGTTCATTGATGTGAAGAAGACAATCAAATTTAATTGTCGAAAAGATTTGAGGGATATTTGTATCATTAAGAAAAGATTCCTCAACGACACGTCCTTCATGGATAAGACGTTTATAGAGCTTTTTGAAAATTTTACAGTCATCGGATGAAAGACCGTCTTTGCGATAATATTTAGGGATATAGTAGGCGGTATCATGATTGTCTTGTTGGGTAGGTTTAGGCATTTTGATCCTCGACAAAATTTAAACAAAAAAAATTAGAAAAAAAAATTAAGCATTGTAAGAATTTGGTTAACTATGTTATCCGTACTTACTCAAATGGGTTTTAAGATGAATGTTTTATTTTTATTAACAATGCCAAGAACATCATTTGATTAGTTCAGAATAATTTAATAAACTCTTTTAATTAGAAAATATTTGAATGATTCAATTATACCCATTTGAATTAGTTTTTGATAAACAAAGCCCTAGAAATTCAAATTAGAAAAAAAACTAAAGAGGATGATGTAGTTACATTCAAAAGATGATTAGAAGATTGAGTTTGATGAGGATGGAACCCTAAGATGAGACGATTTTGCTTTTGATCGTTTTTGGTGTAGTGAGAGGGAAAAATTATTGTTTGTTTATGTTTTAAATACGTATCTGCTATCTGATGTGCCGATTCTGCCGGATCCTTTGAAAAAGGAATCCGGTAGGTTATAATAGAAGGGTCCGGGAAGACAGTCGAAAAAACAAAGATGTTGTTTGGTGTATTATTCCTTTTAATCAGTTTGTTTTAGCGTTTGATTATGACTAATTTTCCTAAGTAAGAATAAGAAGATAAGAGAATTAATTTAAAGGATTTAGACAAAGTTTGGATGCGGCATATTAGAATATAGATCGCAACGAGAAATAAGTTTCAGAAGTGAGAGTTTGGGTAGTTTTGAGACGAGAGTGGAAATGTACGATAGACCGTAGTTGTGTTGTCTTCATTTCTTCTTTTGATGAGGACAAGAGAGTAAGAAAGTTTGTCACAAGAGTGATGAATTTTTTTTTTGGGTAAAAGGGAGTAATCTTCCACCCTGGTAAAATTCATAACACCAAAGAACGTTGAAGTACAAAGGATGAGGGTGAATCCCCCATCTCTGCCCGATCAGGGCGACAAAAATGCACCTACATGTGCAACTTACAATCATAACAAGCTAAAAAAGCTACATAACAGTTACATTTAAACAAAATAATTTAAATGTAATAAAACAAGGTTCCAAGAACCATATCCATGCTGAACGACTCTTCCTTCAGTAATCTTCATTGTATAACCATCGAGTGTACCACCAACTTCCACTCCAAAACATGAGCATAGGGTTACAGACAACCCTAACTTCCAACTAAAAAATGAAACCTTGAAGCCAATCTCCAAGCAACAAGCAATATGTCGCCATAAAATTAGAATGATGGAGAAAAAACTAAATCCAAAGTCTCATTGTTAGCCATAACGAAAACAACCATGAACAGCCGAGATTAAATGCAGTATACACACCGCAACTTACAAATAATAGGATTTATAGAAACCCTAATTTCCAATAAACCAAACCGAGAGTTAATCCAAACAGCAGCTCGGTAAGCAATATGGTGAAACACCCTAACGTCCATAAACCATAGCAGTTCCACTCCAGCATCATAAGGACCATATTAACAGCATCACCACCAAGTTTGATTGAACGAATCATAAGACCACCAGGTCTGAACAACCAGGTCCAAAAACGCCACCAGGTCTGGTACTATGCATCAATGACAAACACATGGCCCCATGTACGAGCAGATAATAGGGTTTATCAAACCCTAACTTCCCATACGAATCGTATAACAGACCAATGAACATGGATCGAATAAACGACCACCATTCACCAGCATACACCAGCAGGTTTGGAATACCGAATCTTCGACCACCAATAGGGATAGGAACCCTAACTTCCAGTAGAGAAAACACGTGACCAATAATGACCAGATCACGAACCTAGGGTTTTAGAACAGGAACCCTACAAAACCTCGACTGACATCTCTCTTTTAATCCCATGTACAAAGACTTACATCTGATAAGAACATCATATATCATCAACAAAACCCTAAATCGGGTTTACTTGCAGGATCATCACCGATCATTGAATGAATCAAACCCTAAAAATAGGATTTGAAATCGTTAAGCATGAAAACCAACCAGATCGTATTTTAAATGATGGATCGATTTAATATAGATAATAATAAACTGACAAGAATGAATCAGCAAACGATTGTACTAGAATACGTCTAAGAAAAACGGATTAAAGAACAACGATTGAAAGTTTATGATAGTTAGGGTTTCGGAAAATCACCAGCCGCCACCTCTTTAATATAAAACTCAATTCACAAAATGTATTGCATGCCCAAGAGGTGGCAGAGAGGACGTTTGAGGATTGGTTTATGGCCGGAAATAGTGTAGATGGTGGCGGCCGAAAATCACCAAAGAGAGAGAGAACTTTGGTTAGGGTTTTTTAGTAAGTTTGAGAGTGAGGAATTTTTGAAGAGTGAAATACTTATTTTAAGACGAGAAAGAATGTTTATGAGTTTGAGATGATGATCAAGAATTGAAATCTTTTTTCTTGTGTCGGCTTGACCAAGGAATGATGGAATACAATTCCTTATAGTTTGAAAGATTGGTGAAGAGAAACCTTTTGAAAGTTGTGATCTAGATTAAAAGTTTTGTGTTGATATGACTCTTTTGAAGAAGATAAATGTTGAAAAGAGTTTTGAAGAACAAATCAAGTAAGCACAAGTATATCAAGTAATTGTGTACCATATAGATCAACACTTTTTCAATCACATACAATTAACATTTAAAAAGAAAAGCAAACATACCTTTGCCATATTATCCGTAAGAGTGAGAACACTCCTAGATGAGCAATACTTCATGAGATTTTAAAGAGCTTTCCAACATGAAGATTTCTACAAGGAGGTATGTTAGAAACACTTAAATGTTATAACAATTTTATCAATATCCAAGTATAGATAGTGTTATTATTTTTGTAAAAATGAGTTAGATGTCAACTTTTACAAAAGGTTTTTCCTTTGTTGTAGTTTTCAAAACATACACGGATCGTATCAAGTTTTTAAAGTACAATATACTCTAAGAAACTTGGTAACGAAGCTCTGATGCCAATTGTAGAAAACTAGAAGGGGGGTTGAATAGTTTTACCGATTAAAATTACTTATTAAAACTTATAGATCGACTTATGTCAATCTAGTTTTGACGTGTTGGATATTGATAGAAATAAAAACATATAAACTAAACTAGGAGATAGAGTTAGAGAGACACAACCACAACACAAGTATTTATAGTGGTTCGGCTACAAGGACACCTTCCTTGCCCTACTCCACTCCCCGAGTCACCTACTCGAGAGTTCGTTATCACTTCACAACACAAACTCCTTTCACATGGCGGAGAAGCCTTCACAACGTCGCTTACACTTTATCCGGTACAAAGCTAGATACCGGGTCTTTCACACAAGGTAAACCAAACCTTCGTCGCCTACACTTTATCCGGTACAAGGCTAGATACCGGGTCCTTAGCACGGCGGACCAAACCAACACACCCAATACAACTCGACTAAAGGATCCAACGTCCTTTTACACCTATTGACTCAACACATCTACAACACCCTTTGAGAAGAAAGAAAGAACAAGAATCACTTCTGTGATCTTGGAAGAGAAGAATCAAAGCAACCCATATCACGAGCTTGCACGTCTTCGAGAGGTTGTAATCTCGCCTTATGGAAGGAACCTAGAGAATCACAAAGAGAAACTACATAGAAAGATCCTTGGATATGAGGTTAGAGAGTTTAGAGTATAGAGAGAAGTAAACTCTAAAAGGGGTGAGAGATAAGAGAGAAATGACTCACTATTTATAGGCAAAACTGCCTACTGTTCACCCGGTTCCCTCCTCAGAGGGATCCGGCTAGTGTAAACTCAGGGATCCGGCAAACTGGGTACACCAGTCCGGATTTTGGTTTACAAACCGGGTTATGGGTTATGATCCATGGATAGATGATGTCATGCATGATGTCAAAGACATCTTGGGTCATGGGTCATGGACTTTGGGTTATGGGTTATGGACTTTGGGTCATGGGTCATGGGTTTTACCGATTATTGATGTCATGCATGATGTCATGCAATGGGTATGGGTTATGGATCAAAGCTCCATGGGTTATGGGTTATGGACTTGGTTTTGGGTCATGGATAGTCCAAGTGTTTACTAGCTTTTTCTTAACATGTATTTTATAAAATGTAAGTAACAAATGTTACTAAAGTGTTTTTATAAAATAGTTTTGGTTTCATGTAAACTACTTAACTAAACATGTTTAATATATATTTGTTTAATGAAATGAGTTACTAAACTTTTGGCTCAAAGCGTTTACGTATTTTATCTATTTCGTTAAAATGATTTTACGTTTGTTATCGACAAAACATTGAAAGATCGTAAAATATAAATAAACTTTTTGAAGGTTTATTTGTATTAACAGAGACTATGTGAGGAACCATCCTAGTTAGATCATGGAAACGGGCCGTGTACTTGTCGACTTCTACTCCTACCATCAAGTGGTTCCAAAATTCCGCTTCCAGCTTCTGCACTTCGTCCTTTCTGCAGTACTCGTCAGTTAGTAATTTCTTGAATGCTTCCCAAGATAATCCATTTGCAACTTCTCTTCCTCTGGTCTGTAGCTGGTTGTTCTACCAAGTCAATGCTCGACCCTGGAGCAGACCCGCAGAGAACTCAACCTTATCCCCTTCAGCACATTTCGTGATACTGAGTTTTGACTCCACATTCTCAAACCATGTTAGCAGGCCAATGGCACCCTCGGTGCCACGAAATTCCATCGGCTTGCATCTCATGAAAGTCTTATAGCTACATCCCTGACCGTTGTTCGAGGTACCCGCTCTATTATTGGGTCGTTCGGCATTAATGTGCGCGACAATATGAGTGAGGAGGTCTGCCAATCTCACTGTCATTTGGGCCTCCATTGTGGTTGCCTCTTGAATGTGTGTTTGCACCATGATTCTACAATAGACCAAAACATGGGGTTGAGTAAGCGATACTCGATCGAAGACGGATGATGTACGGTACAATGACAGTCGTGACATAGAGATCATAACATGACGGGAACAAAGACGTGCTTATTCTAACGAGTCGTAAGGTAGCAAAAGAGAAAGTATAAACAAGGTACGGTAACATAAACGCGAACATACAAACATGCTAAGGATACCCACCCGACCAATGCAATTTCAGGTGACCAGACTCTTAAAGACTCGACTAAACATGATCCAAGACTACTACTCTTATCATTGCATGATTCTTCCTGAATTAGACATAGGTGATCAGGCTATGTATAATTTAGGATTTAACGATGCAACGCTAGGACTAGTCGACTCGTATGATGTTCGATGTTTAATAAAACTTTATTCTGGTTATAGTTGCGATTTTTATTTTTTGAAAAATCGGCATTCTCTATAACCTTAGGCTCCAATCTGTCACACCCCGCTAAAGCGAAAACACGAGGTGTAACTAGAAAGGAACACAAGCATAAGATAATAGAACATACCAACATTTAAGATTTAAAGGAAAGAGTACATCATTACAATATTAGTTTAGCCGACATCGGCAATTAAAATATAAAGTTTAGTTCCCAAAAGATAGCGTTTTAATACATAATGATCAGTAGTGACATGTGAAAACTTCATTATGCAAAGACCTTGAAGAAAAGCTTACTGACGATCACCTGAAATGCATGAGAGAAAATGGGTCAACTATGAAAATAGTTGGTGAGTACACACGTTTTATATAATATGAAAACTTTTAAGAGAGAGTCTAAGTTTTTGGTCTTTGAGAATAGTCCACAAGGCAAAGGCGTTGTCAATCCATTCAGTTGCAAGTCCCGCCCATACAAGACTTGTAACCTATGTGTTCACAACCCATTGCATAAAAGTCGTATGTCTGGTAGTCAAGTACACGTGGTCAATATAGTTCACAATAAGGGCACATAGTATATAATAAAGTATGTGGCAAAGCTCCTAAAATAAATAATATGCATTCCGTAGACTGGGGAACGAGAGGTTGGCCGACCTCTAATAGCGCTATCCATACTACCTACTGCTCCACACAAGGAAGCCGTACGAACGGTACGTATAAACTGGAGTGCGAACGGCAAACCAGTCGGAGACTAACAATTGCGGATGTACGAACAGTACATCATTCACAAACTATTATATATTATTAAGTCAAACTACTCCGTAGACAGGGGAGATTTTGTATTGCCGCTCCGTAGACAGGGGAGACTTTAGGTCAAGAATGCTCCGAACAAGGGAGACTTTAGGTCATAGTACGTATGGTACATTAAGTTCAAAAGTTTAAGTCGAGTTCAAAAGTTCAAGTCAAGTTCAAGAGTTCAAAACAATTTATAAGGTCAAGACAAGTCAAAAGAGTTCGAAATAGTCAAAGGGTTCAAAAGTCAAGTTAAAAGGTTAAAAAATAAGTCAAAGGGGTTCAAAACAATGTTCAAAGAGTTCAAGTAATAATTCATGCATCCACCCCAAAGCGATTAAAATAGTTAGAAAAAGGGGTTCGTGAATACTCACCTCAAGCAATGAGTAATGTGTTACAAGTAAGTGTGCACGGAAAATGATGCGCGATGCTCTAACCGCAACCTAAAGTAATAATGTGTTTTAGGTAGTGCAATAATGTCGTGTATGCAATTTTATAAAATGTTATATCACCCGTACATGTTTGTTTGCAAGTTTAGTTATAAAATAACGTTACTTTGGAAATCCTTAGAAATAGTCAAAATAATACATTTTGGGATTTTTAGCAAGTATGTATCGTAACTACGATATGAATGTTTCGGTAATATATATTTGGAAAAGTTTCCGACTCGACTAAAGTATGTAACCAAAACACCACAACTTTCGTTTATGACATTTTATCCAAAACCGCACCTAAAGTGTCCAAAGTTCATTTCTAAAAATAAAAACAGTTTACTATTCACTAATAGAAAGCTGTCAAAATAATATTTTTCGTCGGTATCTTTGTTAAGTCATAACTTCTTCGTTATAGCTCGGTTTTTAAAGTTCTACCTATCCCCGCGAAGGTATGTAAAAGTACTAACACATTTTAAGGACTCGGGGACTCGGTTTATCTTTTAAAGCTTAGTTTTACCATGATAAAAATCTGGACAGCAAACTATTTATTTTTCTGAAGAATAGTTATCGATAATATATTTAGAAAACTCGTATTTTATTTGTTATAAATCCGTTTTTATCCATTCAAACGACCACGTTTTCGTTAGAAAATCTATTTTCTATTTCTTTAACTAAATCCTTGTAAAAATAAATTTATTTTCTAAGAATTAGAAATTTGGGCAGCGCTTCCGCGTATATTTTTCAATAATCTATTTTCTATACTAAATCCCTTTAATATCAACACCAAATCTATTCTAATCTCTTCCACCAATTTCTTCTACAATATATATAGTTTCAAAATAATCATAACAACATAATAAAAATGTAACTTGAGGAAATGACTAATAAAGGTGCAAAAATAACTATAAATCCATGTTAACACTTATATGACAATAGTTTCTACAAATCACACAAAAATGGTTCAAGACTTGAATGTACACATTTTTCTCATCCAAATAAACTAGCATAATAATTGCATAAAATACATAATGAAAGGTATAAAAATTTATTTTATACTTACTTGATAATGAAGGATTTTTAGAAAGATCAAGAACAATAGAACCCCAACGATTACTCCAAAACGATATGTAGTTAATATATAACCCGTAATATAGCAAATAACACTTGAAATAGATCAAACTAATTCTTCCTTCCTTCTTTTTTGAACCTTGGCCGTATACCATGTGAAGGGTAGAGAGGTTTTATGTTTATTTTGTAGGTGTAAATATGTTGTGCTAGTTTCTACCTTTTTATACTTCAAATATCTAAAATTATATATTATAAAATGTGGCAAGTAATTGCATTAATTGAATTTTGATCGAGAAAAGGTAATGGGAAGGGTATGTTCGGCTGAAATCAAGGGTAAGGGGGAAGTGGTTGCTTGGTGTAAGAAAATCTTGAAATTATTTGATTTTATATGTATTATAATGTATAATATAATTGTTTTAGTTATTAAGTTAACTAGAAATAAATTTTAGCGGAACATGCTGCTGGAACGTGTTCTTTTACGCAATTATTTGGGCAGGTTGATCATGTTATCATTCTTGGTTTGTGAGCATATTGGGTCAATTGATGCCTTTGTTTAGAGGGACTCTTTTTTCTGCATTTGATGATCCTATACTCGTTGAAGGTTTTGTTTGTGGTGGTCTTGCGACTACAAAGAAATTTTATGTTGAAGATCGCTTGGATGTTTCTTTGCGTATTCTTCATGGAAGTTAAGGTGGACTGCCAGAATGATATAGAAGGCTCAAGTTGTTTTCTTGAGTAGTTTTGTCATGTTTTATGTACTTGTGTCATTTTTGGTAGGTTCATTTTATTGTAAGTTATAAGAATGGTGTGTCGTTCTTAAATTCTCCTATAAGTGTCCCAAGGGACTGAGATAAGGGAAGTACACCCTCATCCTTTGTACTTCAACGCTTTTTGGTGTAATGAATTTTACCAGGGTGATTTAACCCTTTTACCCAAAAAAAGAAATAAATTTTAGCGGAACAAAATAGAGTGTAATGAACTTATAAAAATTATGAAAATGTATTTTGTATAAGTATTGGGTGTTTAAATAATTATTGTTTCGCAAATACTTAAGTTATCGTAAATATATATATTTAAGAATATATATAATTAAATAAATTTAAAACACCGGGTAAAATAATACTAGAATTTTTGTAACATTGTAATGAGTATAAAAATATATTAGAACCATTGTTGGGAGTATCGGGTATATTATTCATGCACAAAAATTCGTGTAAAAGCGTTTGTTTTAATAAATAAATATGAATGAATAAATATGCAAACACAGATAAGACCTAAAATGAATATGATGATACTGACAATATGTAGACTAACTCTAGTCTATATATTGTGCACCAAATGATGTTTCTATATTGCGTGATTAAATTCTGAAAGTTACTTGAAATTAATACTCGAAAAATCAGATTTTCGGAAAATGATGAATAGTAAAGACTACGATAATAAATAGTAACTTGCTCGAGGATGAATAGTAAAATTTTAAAGTTAAAAATTATGACCTAAAAATACGAGTTGTCACATTGTGTTTATATGAGATCGTGATATGTTTTAATTTTTTGTGATTAACAATTTTGATTTGAATTTGATTATAATGACATGTTGGGTTTTATCTTATCAGATAAAACATTGAGAAATTATTTTCATTTGCTCTTGTTTCCATGCACACATATGTGACAGTTTGGAATTTGATGAGGATGGTTATCGGAGGGTGTTATGGTCATATTTTGAATTGTTTACAACAAAATAGATAAAGTGGGTAAATATGAGAGTTAAATAGATAAAAGTGGGTATTTTTGTTATTTTAATATTTGATTAGGGAAATATGTAATTTGTAAGGTTTTAATGGGGATGTATATAATTGCCCTTTCTTTTAAAATAACTAGATATATACATAGTTTAATTTATAAGTTATTTTCTACTTAAAATAAAATCAAAATTAATATTTACCTCATGCATGAAGTAATCCAAAGTTGACTTTTATGAAATGCCACCTCAAAGATCTTTCTAAATCTGGAGTTGACTTTTGAAAATTTGATTTGATTTGATTTTGTAAGATAGCTTGTCCAAAAATCTTTCCAAATATACTGTCAGTCAAACCCACGGATCCCTTCAAAAGGGATCTGCCAGATCTGTTAGGCCTGGTGTCACACCCCACCGAATGGCGGAAATGCGAGGTGCGACGCAATTAATATACATCACAAAAGATGATAAAGCAGTACCAAACATAATATCATAAAATAATCCCAACGATTACAAACTTGTTCAAATACATGTTTCAAGGTTTCATCATCAATGTTTTAACAAAATGTTAATACAAATATCGCGTAAAAACGTTATTTATATTTTACGGTCTCTTAAGGTTTTGATAATGGCAATTATAAACTCATACGAAGTAAACGTCTACGTAATCAAGTCTTAAGTTACAAGTTTACATTCCGACGTATATCACTTCAGGTATGAATAATGTGATTATACCTCACGTCGAATGATCAAATAGCCCAAGTAATAAATATTTTTTAACACACTTCAAATATTTATTAAGCACACTTTTAACAAATAAACACACAAAGCTAACTTAATTAAATTCACTAGACATTTTAATTAAGTGTTTTATTTAAATCAAAACTAAATAAAAACTAAATAAAAGCTAGTACCTTTGTGCTCAAGTAATTCTAGAATTATTAGAATTAAAAATGATTTTAGTACAAAGCATATTAAAGATCAAAGGATAATAGTCTGTCCAGATACGCTTCGCGGATCCGTTTTTTTATAACGGACGGATCCAAAAATTGTGGATCCGCGGATCCGCCGAATGGCGGTTTTGAGACAGAACATAGTAGTATAATAGGACTTTAGTCCAAACTTTCCAACTAATAAAACTCAGCCATTCTAAGCTTACTACTACTATTTCCCTCATTTTATAACATCAGAATAACACTCTTTGATCATCCCACTTGATCTATAACACATTCAAAGTTATCCAACGATTCTACTTTGAATTCAAGTGAAGAACACAAGAAGCTTTCCAAGCCTTCAAGTGTTGTAGTTAGTTGTGTCTCATCATATACTTAGTTTTATAACTTAGTATATCATTTGTGTTTCTTTGTATCTTACATCAACTACCAACTTGGGTAGTGATCATCATACAGCAACCTAGAGAGCTCGGTTATTATTTTAGGCCTCAAAATACATTAAGTGATAAGGTTGGTCTAGCCTTGTGAAAGACACGATATCTAGCTTAGTATCGGTAAAGAAGTGACGCGACGTCGTAAGGTTTTCTCTGCCATAAAGGAGCTTGTTGATATAGTGCTGGCAAACTCTCGAGTTGGGTACTCGGGGAGTGGAGTAGGACAAGGAAGAGAGCTTCGTGCCTAACCACTATAAGCAAAAACGTCTATTGGTTTGATATTTCCTTTATATTTTTGCATTTACTTGTTGCATATTGTTTATATTCATATATTGTATGTTGTGTTGATTTCACATCAAGCCATCGAATCTAAAGTTTTGTAAACAATCTAAAAACGGTAAAAACTATTCAACCCCCTTCTAGTTTTCCACAATTGGTACCAGAGCCACGTCAACCAAGATTTTTAAAATTTATTGGATTTTAAAACTTGAATCGATATATGGATTTCGAAAACTACAAAGAGGGAAACGACCACCACTTTTTGAAAGCGATGGTTTTATATATTGGAAAAATAGATTCGAGACCTTTGTGAAATCAAAAGATCTTGATATTTGGCATGTTATTACCATGGGTGATTTTCAACCTGCTATAAGAAACGAAACTACTAACATAGATGAAGTTGTACCTTTTGAAAAACAATCGGATGAACTTAAAAGGAAACTTGCCAAAAATAATGAATCTAAAATGTTTCTCTACAACGCTTTACCTAAGAAAGAATATGAAAGAATTTTCATGTGTGAAACGGCCAAAGAAATTTGGCAAACTTTGTTAATCACTCGCCAAAGTAATAGCCAATTCAAAGATAACAAGATTGACTTACTTGTGCAACAATATGAGAAATTATTGATTGTCGAGGATGAATCTATCGATAGTGAATTTGCTAGGTTTAATACTATTATAAACTAGTTTGAAAGCTCTTTTTTTTTTTGGTAAAGGGGAGTAATCCTGCACCCTGGTAAATAGATTAACCAAAAAACGTTTAAGTACAATGGATATGGGTGAGATCCCATATCTCAGCCCGTTACATGGGCACTTACATGAAGAAACTCAACAGTCCCGTAGGATACTAACAAATAACCACAATATAAGAGTGACACACCACTCTTATAACTAACAAATGAACATAAAAATACAACGACTATAGAATTACAAATTAAAACTCAAGTTAACCACTTGATTCTTCAAAAGTCGTCATAGATGTCCACACGCACCAACGATGCAGCCTTTTCCATGGTGATACTTGAACAGCACAAATCCATGCCAAATAACTACAACGTACTTCCATTGATCCAAAAAGGACCAAACCAATACTACGACTTGAGCCAACACCTCATCTGCTACAGCTTTAATGGAGTAAAACTCTAGCTAGGAATGTAATCCAATGTATCATGATCAATCATAGACGAAACATAGGGTTAAGCAACCCTAACTTACACACAATGGCACAACCAAAGTTTTTCTAGCAAAAACTATGTTCGTAAGTTTCGTAGGGCACTTCATCCAAAGTGGAGACCGAAAGTCACCGCTATTAAAGAATCAAAAGACTTGACGACACTTTCACTAGATGAGCTCATTGGCAACTTGAAAGTCTATGAGTTGATCATAGAGAAAGATTTGGAAGTGATTAGAGGTAAAAGAGACAAGGTAAGATCTATTGCCTTGAAAGCCAAGAAAGAGTCAAGTGATGAAGAAGCGTCGTCATCGGATAGCGATGATGATGAGGATTATGCAATGGCCGTGAGGGACTTCAAGAAGTTCTTCAAGAGAAGAGGTAGATTTGTTAGACAACCTCGAGATGAAAAGAAGTCAACCCGAAAAAGCCGGGATGACAAGAAAGGCAAAAATTATCAGAAATGTTATAGATGCAGAGACCCGATCCTCATTGATGATCGTCGGAGGTTCTTGGAGTGATAGTGGTGAAGAGGACGATGAAAAGACCAAGGAGGAAACGGCTCTCATGGCTCAATCATCTAACGAGGTATGTTCCGATCTATCTTACTATAGTGATGAAGCGTCTTCTATAGATGATGATATTATGCAAAAACAATACGATAAAATGTGCGAAACTAGTCTACAAATCATACTTAAAAACAAATGTATGAAAGTAATTAGAAAACGACTAGAAAACGAAATAGTAGAGCTTAAAGAGAAAACAAAAACACTAGAAAGAAACAAAGCCTTAGAATGTGAGTCATGTCTAGCTTTACAACTAGAGAACGTAAAACTAAAAGAGTCACAATCTAAGCTAGAAAAGAACGCATCAAAATTTGTACAATTTGAAAAAATGTAAGCACACACTAAAGAATATAATAGCCGAAGGTAAAAATCCCAATGATAAAGTTGGATTAGGATTTAAGCTAAACGAAGCGTCAACAAGTGCAATCAAAGAGTTAAAATTTGTAAAGGGCAGTCCTGATGATTTGACACCCCGCGGATCTACAAATTTAGTGGTAATACGGATCCGTGGATCCGCTAAAGTGAAAAAAACATGACAAAATTGTTTAATATGCTTCGTGAAGCCTTGAAACCTAAATTTGAGATTAATTATGATCTAATAGAGTCTAAGGCTAGTGAAGAAAAGGAAATTCCAAAATCAAGCACTTCATCTAGAACCGAATTTGTTGTAGTTAGTAAGAAACCATCAACTAACGAAAACAAACAAACACAACCATTAAAACCTTCACTTAAACATGGTTTAGGTTATGTTAAGAATGATTCTAGATCAACAACACCTCCACCTAGAAGAGTTGCTAATTCTCAACCTAGATCAAAAACACCTCAACCTAGGAGAAGACAAAATGTTCCGACACAACAAAATTCACATCCTATGTCTTGGAACACTAGTCACCAACAACATTTCATGCCTTGGGGAGTTTACTCACCTTTTGCATTCATGCAACCAACTCCTCAAATGGCTAGAATGTTTGACACTAACATGTACGGACCCATAAGACAATGGGGACCAAACGTTTGAGTTTTTGTGCCATTAAACAAGGTATGCTTAAAGGTTGATTTGGAGTTAAATGAATGGGTAAAGGATAGTGGTTGCTCCAAAAACATGACGGGAAACAAAAGTCTCTTCTCAACCTACGAAGCATACGACGGAGGTAACGTTACTTTTGCTAGCAACCTTAAAGGAAAAATCATTGGCAAAGGTACGGTTTCTAATGACTCACTTACTATAAATGATGTGGTACATGTTGATAAATTAGCTTTTAACTTGCTTAGCATAGGACAAATATGTGATACTAAGTGCAAAGTTGTTTTCTCGGAGTATAAGAGTGAAATCATTAAGGATGGTAGAATCATAGGTGAAGGAACTAGGAAAAATGGGTTATATGTGATGAAATTAGGAAATAACCCTAAGGATCAAATTTTCCTAGCCTCAATGGATGATAGTTCAACTTTATGGCATAGGGGATTAGGACATGTAAATATGCGTTTGATTCAATCACTTGCATCTAAGGAACTAGTTAGAAACCTTCCCAAACTTAAGTATGACCAACACTTTTGCGATGCTTGTAAAATCGGGAAACAAACTCATGCTATCCATAAAGCTAAAAATATGGTTTCTACTAATAGGTGTCTAGAACTCTTGCACATGGACTTGTTTGGCCCATCGGCTATTCGAAGTTATGGAGGAAACTTCTACACTTTAGTAATAGTCGATGACTACTCAAGATATACATGGACAAGGGGTTTTTGGCTAAAAAACCCTAACCGATTCTCTCCCCCCATGGAGATTCCGGCCGCCATTCCCTAACAAAATTCCGGCCAAAAACTACCTCCTCACGTCCTCTCTGCCCTCTAACATCTTGTTTTTGGGTATGCAATACGTTGGGATCGGTGTTTTTCTTTTATAAGGGATGGCGGCTGATGCATTTATTTATAAACCTAAACAATATCTCCATGTTCCTATTATGATCTGCTTGAATCCTAATTATCCCGTCTTGTAACTGATATCCTATAAATTCGTCTATCTTGGATGTTTTATCAGGTTATCGTTTTTCTTTAGGGTTTCATCAGTTCTTAGATCGTGTTCTATTCATGGCTTTATTCTTCTATGATACGATCTGGTGTTTGAGTGGTGCTTAATGATTATAAAACCTTTTTAGGTTTTTATTTTTGTTCGATCTGTTGGTTTGGTTGGGAGCATAACGATTACTAAACCTTTTAGGGTTTGGTTTTATTTATTCGATCTGGAAAGATACCTGTAAGGGTGTACGTGGCAGTGCTTAAGGTTCTGATCAGATGTCATGATTTGTGTACGAAGGGTTTTGAGAGAGAGGAAAGTCAAGTTATCTAGGGTTCTTGTTCAAAAACCCTAGTGCATGATCTGATCTCATAGGCCATTTGTGTTGATGTTCGTTATATTAGCTGGTCTAGAGAGTTCGTTGTATGCTGGGATTTGGAAGTTAGGGTTTCATTAAACCCTATTATTGTCTGTTCGTTCTATGACCTGCTATGATTGGAAGTTAAGGTTTGTTTAAACCTTATTATCGTTAACAACACGTCTGTTCTACATTATGGAAGTTAGGGTTTGGTAAGCCTCTATGCATCTGTTCGTCAACAACAGTTCAGTTTGATAGGGTTTGCTGACCCTATGTGCTTGTATTGCACGATGTTGCTGGTTGTTAAGGTTTGATTACCTTATTATTGTTCTCACTACTGGTCTTCATGACTTGTATGATGATCGGTTGTGTGATGTTATGTTCTACGTTTGTATATCAGAGACCTGCTGGAGTTTCTTCTTTGTTCATATTTTGATGGGTCTGTTATACATGTGGGCTGGGAATTAGGGTTTTGTATAACCCTATTATGGTTTGTCTATTCGTAGGCATGGTCATAGCTACTACTGTTGGATCTGCTGGTGATTCATGAAGGTGGTGGTAGTAAGTTGGGGAAGTGTGGCATACATGGTTCGTTGGTAGAGATTGTGGAGCTGGTTATTATGTTCTTGCCCATCCTTCATGTAACCATGTGGCTGCGTTGGTTGGGATATTAGGGTCATTTTTTAACCCTATTATTCTTTCTCTGATCCATATTGCTCATGTCACACTCTTATCTAGGTTGTTATGGTTTCTGAACTAATAATAACAGTTGCAGTGGATCGAGATTTATTGGGAATGAGTTGAAGCGTCAGGTCGATCTCTACATATCAGAAAACCTCCATTGCCTATGTTAAGTCGTGGGATTACTATGATATAGGGTTGTGGACTATCCCTTGCCATATTATACGTGATTCTTTGTGGAAGTGTAAGTGGAGCGCCAAAATGATTTAGAAGACTCAAGTGTTACCTGAGTAGTATTGTGTTGTCATATGCATTTTAATCATTTTTGGTTGTTCTTCTGTTTGAATTATTATGTAAGTTATAAGAATGGCATGTCATTCTTATATAGTGGTTTGGTTTTTACCATTGCATGTAAGTGCCCATGTAACGGGCTGTGATATGGGACTCACCCATATACTTTTGTACTTAAACGTTTTTTTGGTTAATCTACTTACCAGGGTGCAGGATTACTCCCCTTTACCAAAAAAAAAAGATATACATGGACAAGATTTTTGAAAACTAAAAATGAAGCTTTTGAACAATTTGAAATCTTAAGTAAGAAAATTCAAAATCAACAAGGTTGTTCAATCATTTCTATTAGAACGGATCATGGTCGGGAATTTGATAATGAGGCGCAATTTGGAGCTTATTGTGATGCACATGGGATAAGTCACAACTTCTCGGCTCCAAGAACTCCTCAATCAAATGGTGTAGTAGAAAGGAAAAACCGAACTTTACAAGAAATGAGTAGAACATTATTGAATGAACAATCAATACCTCAAAAGTTTTGGTGTAATGCCGTGGATACTTCAACATACATTTTAAATAGAATTCTTATTAGACCATATGAACTATATAGAGGTAAGAAACCCACACTAGAATACTTCAAGGTGTTTGGAAGCAAGTGCTTCATTCTCAACACCAAAGACTACCTTACCAAGTTCGACCCAAAGTCTTACGAAGGTATATTTCTAGGATATTCACAAAATAGTAAGGCTTACATAGTCCTAAATAAGGATACTATGAAAGTCGAAGAATCATTGAACGTTACGTTTGATGAATCTCCTCCCCCACCTAAAACATCACCCTTGGTGGATGATGATTTAGATGAAGAATCAACAATTAAGAAGAAAACCAACTTAGACCTAGAAAACCAAGTCGAACAAGACAAAGATGATGAGAATGAACCCTTAGAAGAACAAACAATGGTAAACATCAAAGAGTCTAAGAATCATCCTTTAGATCACATGATATGTAGGTTAAATGAACGAACCCTTGGATCCCAAGCGCAAAATAAAAGTAACTTCTTTTGTTTCATTTCAACCTTAGAACCTAAGAATGTTAACGAAGCCATTAAGGATGAAAGTTGGATAGTGGCAATGCAAGAGGAACTAAACCAATTCATTGCTAACGATGTTTGGGAACTAGTACCTCAACCTAGAAATGCTACTATCATAGGAACTAAATGGGTGTTTAGAAATAAGCTTGATGAAAACGGGATAGTGTCTAGAAATAAGGCTAGATTAGTAGCGCAAGGATATAGTCAACAAGAAGGAATAGATTATGATGAAACTTATGCTCCGGAGGTGTGCCTTAGATTTTAAGTTATAGCAAATGGACGTGAATAGTGTGTTTTTGAATGGTTTTATCAATGAGGAGGTATACGTATCACAACCTCCCGAATTTAATGATTTCGAAAAGCCAAATCATGTTTACAAGCTCAAGAAAGCTTTATATGGTCTTAAGCAAGCTCCTAAAGCTTGGTATGATAGACTCAAGGCATTCTTGATTGAACATGAGTATACCATGGGGATGGTAGATAACACACTCTTCACCAAGAAAAGAAACTCACACCTTATCATCGTACAAATATATGTCGACGACATTATATTTGGTTCAACTTGTCAAGAACTATGCGATGACTTTTCTAAAATCATGCATGACGAGTTTGAAATGAGCATGATGGGTGAGTTGAATTTTTTCTTAGGATTACAAATAAAACAAATGGAAGATGGTATCTTCTTTAATCAATCTAAATATATTAAAGAGATTCTTAAGAAATTTGGCTTAGAAGATTGTAAACCTACTAAAACTCACATGTCCACTGAAATCAGACTAACCAAAGATGAGGATGAAGAATCCGTGGATAGCACTAAATATAGAGTTATGATCGGTAGTTTACTTTACCTAACGGCAAGTAGACCCGACATTATGTTTAGTGCTTGTCTTTGTGCTCGATTTCAAGAGAATCCCTAAATATCCCATCTAGAAGCCGTCAAACGAATCTTTAGATATTTTAAGGGAACAATACACTTAGGATTATGGTATCCAAAAGATACGGGTGCTGAAACGATTGTCTATGCCGATTCCGATCACGCGGGAGATTACGTAGATAGAAAAATCACTAGTGGCGTTTGTACGTTCCTTGGATGTTGTTTGACATCGTGGTTTTTTAAGAAACAAACCGCCCTTGCTATCTCCACAACCGAAGCCGAGTATGTATCCGCAGGCAAGGCGTGCCAGCAAGCACTATGGATGAAACAAGCTCTAATCGACTACAACATACATCTTAACGACATCACCATAATGTGCGACAACAAAGGCGCCATAGATTTAAGTAAAAATCCCGTACAACACTCTAGGACAAAACACATAGAAATTCGTCACCATTTTCTACGCGACAATGTTCAAAAAGGAAATATTTCTATCGAGAAAGTTTCCTCGGAACAAAACATCGCCGACATTCTTACGAAACCACTCAAGCGTGAACCTTTAAACTTCCTTCGTTTAGGTCTAGGAATGATGGAACATATTCCATAAATCCAATCACATTAGGATTGACGTGTTGTAATTTTTCATCCGAAAAGTCATATACAACTCATCATTGAAGGTCAACGAGGATACGTCATAACCTAAAAATTCATCACAAGACTCCTTACAGCATATGTAAGAGTCTCATGATAAGGCTTAGTCAAAATTCTTGGATCCAAATCTCACAAAATAAGTTCTGTCCCATTTTGACACTTCCACGGATCCACGGATCCACAAAATACGAATCCGTCCGCTAAAATTGTGGATCCGCAGGTCCAATTTCTGCATAAAACCCCCTTTATAAAACATAGTCTTATAATATTAAAATAACCATAACCACGACCCACTCACACAAATTAATCCCTTCAACAAAATTAAGAGCTTTTGGTAGTCAAATCAAGTATATTTCATCAGTCTGAACAACTATTGTAAGTAATTATTACTTCATTATCCTTAATCTGAGTCTAGGATTCTAATTTTATGCATCAAAACCTAATTTGAGGGATTTGCTATATAATTCGTTATAATTCATGAATCACTTGTTAGTTAGACTAGATTAGTATAGTTTATAACTACTATGCCTTCCTAATTATCAATTATGCATAAACCTAATCAACATTGTAAGAAATTGATTTTTGGAAAACCCTCAAATTGCTTCTCATAAAATCTTCTCACGATTATGAAAATCATGAAATCATTTTCATTGTATTGTTAATACAAACTAAAAACGTTTTCATTCATGCACGATGATCTTACTAATGTCGTAGAATGTACATAATTTATATGTATGTTCGCCACATTTAAGTGAGCAATATCAAACCTAGAAGATGAATTTTGGATTATCTCAAAATCTATTTAACTAAACTTTACTTTCAAAAATTGAGTCGAGATAATTGCATCTTCACATAGTTTGAAAATAGGCACACACTAGAATTGAATTGTGTAAAACATCTATTTACTTACTTGGTGTTAGCATTACTTTTAGTAGAAAGTAATAGAAGTGATGGTCATTCTATATTTAGGAACTATTTAACGATTGTATGTAACATGTAAGAGTCTAGTAATGGGCTATAGGATGTAATCTAATAGGCTACTAGTCTAGTCAAAACAGGTTAAGTCTTATATAGTCAAGCCCAAGGGAAACAAAGCCCATCCCAAGCCCATAAGGCGTTGGAGGGTATATGTAAGCAAACAAGTCTCACTTGTTTGTGTGCTTGTGTGTGTTTCTAGTGTGTGATAATACAAAGACTCCTTCCATCTCTCTCTCTCTCTCACCCATCCATCACCGCCACTCTCATCACCACCACCACCACCATGAACACCATCAAGTCACCATGTTTATGTGTAGTTTGTTGATTAGAATGGGAGCCTACAATTGGCATCAGAGCCACATGATAGTTATTGGTTAGATTTATAGGTTTGTTAGTTTCAAATTGGAAGTTTTCAAAAAGATAGTATAACACAAGTTTTCAAAAAAACTATCTAAGTCTTAAATCTTAGAACTAGTGGTTAGATTAGTTAAAGGTTTGAACTTTCGAGTAGTTTTAGTAGTTACCTAGCTATTTATCTAAGAAAAACCCAAAAAGTTTCACAAAAGAAGCTGTTTTTAGGAATTATTAGAAAGTTACTGTAGCAGAAAAGTTTTCAAAAAATTACAATCTTCAAAAGTTTTCAAAAATTCGAGTTTTCTCGAAATCTAGGTGGCAGTACTTTTTAGTTGGAGTTCCACTACCTGGCTGACGTGGCATTTCAAATACTTTTGGTTTCGAGTAATTTTGGTTTCGAATACTTTTGGCTTTTCGAGTAATTCTGTTTTTGAGTAATCCTACGTGCCAGTTTCTAGTACTTTAGTTAGTTGAGATTCCACTACCTAGGTGACGTGTCATTTCGAGTAAAAGTTTAGAGTTTTGAGAAATTTAGGTTTCGAGTAAAATTAGAGAATTTTTCGAGAAAAAACCTATATTTTTAGGCAAGATCCTTTTTAACCTGAAAATTAGAGTTTCGAGAACTTTTCACCATCATTAGATACCTTTCTATTAACTTAGAACGTTTCGAGAAATTTACTTTTCGAGAACTTTGCACTTCAAGAACTAGTCACGTCGAGAACTATTGGGACTTCGAGTAATTATTACTCCCTCCGTCCCACTATAAGTGTCCACTTTCCATTTGCACAAAGTTTTAGGAAAGTGGGGCCAACTACACTCTCCACCAATCAAATATCACTATTACCCACTAAAGTCTCTTCTCATTGGTTGAAAATATTCCCTGGACACTTAATATGGGACAAGCAAATATACCATTGTGGACACTTATAGTGGGACGGAGGGAGTAGAATTTTGTGGAAAAGAAACCTAACAACCTAAAAACAAAAATTTCGAATAAACTTAAACACATTCTAAGAAACTTTAACCAACTTAAAATTGAGTAAAAGTTTTCGAGAACCGTTATCCTTCGAGAAATTTTTGTAAAACCGATAACACATCATCAATCCAAAATCAACCTACACAATGTCATGTAACTGAAATTGAGGATGACAAACTTCAAATTGAAGCTGATGATCTTGCTATGCACTTAATCCAACTAGGATTGTCACGAGAGATATTTGCTGCGGTAGATAGCTGTGAAAGTGCTAATGCAATGTGGGAAAGAGTTCGAAGATTATGTCATGGAACTGAAATTGGTAAGCAGGATATGGAGAATAAGCTGTTGACTGAGTTTGAGAAATTCACATCTACACCGGGAGAGACCATTGAATCTTACTATCATCGCTACTGTACTCTTATGAACGAGCTTACAAGAAACAAGTTGACTCCTTCAGTGATAGTTAGCAACATCAAGTTCCTTAACAACCTTCAAGAACAATGGGGACGATATGTCACTATATGTCCTACTTGTATTTCAATGCATAGCAAAATTGGTTATTACTTATTTTTACACCTACGAGCTCACCAACATTATATTGACGTTTTCGAGTATTATTTTCAGGTGATCGATAGTAATATTTTTAAGGCACTTGCATATTGAAGTCATACATTGTCCTCATTTCAAAGACCGAGTCCGACTGGCCAAGACTTTTTCTAAAGACTTAAATTTGATACGATTAAGACTTATGTTTTCATTATCCAGTTTTGTATGAAAATCTTCGTGTAACATTGTCAACTTATTTCTTAAATCAAATATGGTCTTGTTCTACTATCTTATGCGATGTTACAATTCGTTGCACCTCGTGTTTCCGCTTTTGGCGGGGTGTGACTGATTGTTATGAGAGCCTAAGTGTCACACCCCCAAATTTGTGACTTGCAGTGGAATGGAATACCTGGGGCGTGATTGCCATAGCACCACAGTTACAGTTATATTAAACGACCTAAAGTGTCGTTTAGAAAATACATCGTTTGATTATTTGAAACATTCAGAGTTACAAAGTTTAGGTCCCAAAAGGTGAAACATGTTTGCGGAAAATCAAGTTCATACAAATCAAACGATAGATAAGTGCATAAAAATGTAAAGTGAGACGCTTCGACTCCGCGACTCCATGCATGTCCTTATGCAAGCCAACATGCGATACCTTAATTACCTAAAAATACATTGCTAAAAATGGTCAACAATAATGTTGGTGAGATCATAGGTTTATGTAAATGAAATGTTGTACGGATACCACAAGTATAAAGTGTATGACAAAACCATGCCACATAAAAATGATACATTAGCTCTAAGCTCATGACCCCGAAGCTAGACTAAAATAAATGCCCCAAAAAGGGAGTGCTTTGCCAAACACTCTGATTGTATGAAATGAAATGCGTTCGTTTGACCAGTTGGTGCTACCAACCCGAACGGAGGCGTCACCCTCAATAGATCTATCCACTCACCTTCGCTTGCTCACAATTAACGGTCCATGATAAATAAAAGGGGACTTTAAATTGGCAATGATGTAACTTAAGCAATGTAAATGAGTTTGTATACTTTGGTCCGCATATAAAAATGGTGCAATGTATTCTCCCCCGAGAGTTTAGAAATCAAATAAAAAATTTAAAACGGGGCTATGAAAACTCACCTGCTATGATAGCACAATGACAATGATGAAATGAGGCTCGGTCTCTAACCGCGACCTATTATGATGATATGATACCACTTGTTAATTTTGAAAATAACGTTTATCGTCGAAAAATACATTTTTGACGTCTCGTTAAGTTATAAACTACCTTTCGTATAAATATGTTGAAACGGTACTCCACGATCCTCGTTTGGTGTTCTATCGGCAAAATATAATGTTTTCGTCGCAATTTAATATTTTCCTTAACTTGTGAAAATATGCCCAAAATGGCCTCGTAAAACTAGTCGTGAAATATTGTACGTTAAGTGTTAGTGATCAAACTCGACGTTTTTGAAAACCTTGTAACCATGTCTTAATGTCGTTTCATTTAACTTTTGATCATACGCGCCTCGATCAATTAGAAAATCGGCTATCAATGTTATGTCTTGTAAAAACACTAGTTTTTATACTTGGATTATTTTTCTATTAGTGGGCTGACAAAATGATTAATGTTCGTCGGGCTTTAAACGCGTATATTTCGGTCGTTATGAGCTCGTTTTCTACGTTCTTTATATCCACGGATTCGTACAAATATGAACTAACATATTTTCAATAGGTCGGATCGTCTAGATCACGTCTAACATCTCGTTTTGTCCCTTGAAGTTCGGAAAAACAGCAAGCTATTTTCAGAAAATAGTTTTTCGTCGCCTAACTTTGAAAAATCACATCTCCTTCGTTATAAGTCGGTATTTAGTGATTCAAGCGGCCACGGTTTCGTTTTTGAAAGAACTTTTTGAATATGAAGGCCAAAATAGTTCAACATTTTCTGAGTTTTCCAGTTTACACGATTTTGGACAGTAGGTTATTTAGATTGTTAAAAACTCATTTCCTTGGTTCTAAACTTGATCATACCACTTCAAATCAACTCCACAAGTTCTCAAATCCTACCATACACCTTCTTAGGGTATCATGGGGTCCTAAACATCACCAACCTTGGTGGATTTCATGAGATCATTAGTGAAACTTATAGATCTAGTGTTTAAGATAGTTTATGTGCAAAAGTGGTATCTAAAACATAAGTAACTTGCATGAATAACTAATATAACTTGAAAATACATAAACATATGAATCAAATGAAAGTATAAGATGATCAAAATGAGTTCTTGAAACTTACTTGATGATTTGATGAGTTTTGATAAGAAATGAGTAAGAAACTTGAGATTAAATCACAAAACCATAACTAGGAAGGTAAATGGGGCTTGATTTATACTTGAACTTGGAAAATTTATGGATGATCTTGGGTGTTCTTGGTTTGGCCGATCCAACAAGAAGAGAAAAGAGAGAGTTTGGTGGATATTTTGCTAGTGAAATTGTTATGTATGTGTTATAGTTAGTGGACTTGAAATTAAATCACACATAATTCATTAAATGCATTGTAGTAGTAATCAAGTGTATGGAGTATTAGGGGTGATTTAGGGGGGCGGCACATGTGCTAAATATGGAAGGGATTTGATAGTTAAGTAATGTATTGGTCTCCTATTTATTTAGAGTTAGCTAGTTTTGAGTATACATTGAATGTTATCGGGTACCGAGTTAACTAGAAATGAATCATGACGAGGTGAAATGAAATACGACGAAGTTGTAAAAATTGTAAAATCATGTTCCTTGCAAGAATCGGGTGTTAGAATGATTATCGGATTGAAATTTCGTAAACCGACGGAGTTATAAGCGTCAGACGAAAAATATAGCGATTGGTTTAAAAACACCGGGTAAAGTAACAATATGATCTCTATATCATTAAAATTAGTTTGAAAATGTATTAGGATCATAGTCGGGAGTATTGGGTATAATGTTAGTAGAAATGACTGAGTGGTAACGTTAATTAAACAATTAAGCATACGTTAATGAAAATCACACAAACCCATGCATGAACTAATATGATAATGATGTTACTGATGATATGCAGACTACTCTAGTCTGTATGATGTGTCTTTACCGATGATGCATGAATAAGCAGCTAAACCTAACTGGTTACGCGCATTTGAATACCCGTAAACCAGGTTTACAACATGATGAATGATGCCCATGAATAGTGATTTCCCTCTGGGAATGAATAGTGTCACGTGAATAGTAAAATTTTTGACGACTTCTCAAAGTCTCAAACTGACTTCAAAAATGATGAATAGTAAAATGATGAATACTGATCGGTGAATAGTAATTTCCAAGATGAATAGTGAAATTTGAAGCTTGAAAAAGGACCTGAAATTACGAGTTGTGACACTAAGGTTATAGAGAATGCCAGTTTTTCTAAAATAAAAAACCTTAACTATAACCAAACTAAAGTTTTCATAAAACCCCGAACATGGTACGAGTTGGCTAGCCCGAGCATTTCATCATTTTTCCTAAATTATGCATAGCCTGATCAACTATGCCTAATTCAGGAGGAATCATGGAATGATGGGGGTAGTTACCTTGAATCATGCTTGGTTGGACACAAACCCTAGATCACCTGAAAAATGCATCGGTCGTGTGCATGCGCATTACATTATATGCTTATTTGCATTCATGTCTGTGTTATTATACATTCTATATGTCATCATATACGTTCTTAACCGTGTTACATCATGACCCACTACTAGAGTTTAAGGATGCCTTGTTTCTGTCATGCTTTGTCTGGTTTGTTACACTATGCTTCCTAGTATGCCTTTATATCAGTCGTGCTATTTGAACACTATTCTGGATGCATCCCAACAATGCGTTGTTGGAAGATCAATAAGGGATACGTTATTTTCATCCTAACAGTCTTTAGCTCTAGTATGGAGTTGAGCTCCAATTGGTAGTTGACTTGTTGTAAGGTCATATTGGTTACACTTTTAAAATGCTATATTGAATATGTTATTTTGACTATTCCGAATACTAATTTAGATACATGGCCACGTAATTATTTCCCTATGCCATTAGGTCATATGCCTCGTCGCCCCATACCTATCACTTTGTAAGCAAGCCTGAATACACCTTTACTTGATACTGTCGATAGTAAGATACCGCGATATAACACTTTCTACGGTGTACAACTTTCCTAACTTATTCTACTTGATAAGAACCTCTTATTGGTAGAGAAGTATCGAATTTGATAATCGGTGTATAATTACTCATTGACATTGTGCCCTATGTATTAGTTCTAGACAACTTAGTCACTCTTCGATACAATATCACTTCTATATTGGGATATCAATAGATGGTAAGTTACCATAAGGTTTTGATGTCTAATCTTTCACTCGTAATCAAGTCAAACGTCTCTCGACATAGTATTTGATTGATTTATTCATTTTCAAATCACCAATACAATAATTTCAAGTCATCATACATCTTGGTACTACCTAGATGAATTGAATACTTGAACTCATGAGCTTCACCTAATGATAATTTCCAAGCATAACCAAACATTAATATTCAGATTCTATCCTTGAACCTTTTGATTCATTTATCCTTAACTTCAACCAGTCATACATGCCCAATTACACGTTCTTCCTTGATGATTTCACTTCAACGGATTTTCTCTAAATTCCTCTCATATCAACTATAAGACTCGTAGTAATGATTATTCTCATTGTTCGAGCTCTAATTGATATTTCTCATTCTTTTCGGCTTATGAAGACAGCAACTACAGTTACTCTTCCTGGACGACAGGAGATATCACCCCCGTAAATCTTTACTAACCCCATTCATTTTATTCATCACTGTATGAGATCTTTCCCATGAAACGTGTACGTAAGACCCTCGTGGTCGGTATAAAAAAGACACCAGGTACCATACGAGGTGAATCCATAATTTCAAAACAAATCTAAGACTATCAAGACCACGTCGCGAGTTGGATATCTCTACTTATTTCTTCTGTTGCCTTGATGTATAACCACTAACCTCCTTTCGTCACAACAATACACAACCATGACCCTCTTGGTGTGTTGCAATGTACGGCAAAACCCTTTGTGCCTTCAGGATCTACTTTAACTTCATCGTTGTGTACCACATGGCTCAAGGAACATACTAGGAACGTATGAACCACCTCTTCTAGCAACTCTTGCAATTACCGCATCTGTTCTTGTATCTCTGAGGTATCCATTCGATCACGTTTTGTCCCCAACAACTCGTCACTGACTACATCAAAACATCTTTTCATAAGAAGCACCTCCAAAATCTTTTTTTGTTTTCATTCTTTGCAGTTATCAAATATGCTTAAATAGGCTAAACAACATTTCTTCACCCATTAGGTAACCTTCTTAAATCTCTACTTCTACGATCTTCATAGACAGTAATCGCCCTTTTATTCATAGATACAACTATAATAAATCTTTCTAGCACATACTCTTCTTGCCTCAATTCTTGGCTTATAAATCCACCTAAAATATATAAACCTATTGGGCTTAACTTATAACTTGTTAACGAGCTAAATTTAAAACTTGCTACTAGGCTTATTATTGGACACAATGTACAAGTAAACTTGGACAAAACCCCTTTGGTAAAATTGGGACAAATCAGGCTAGTTGGCCCAATATGAAAACCAATAATTTGTAAACTTATAAGACCGGAACACTTGATAAATTGATTTCGACGGGTTAATAACGGTTGAGATTTATTAGAACTAGACATTAAGATGGAAGTCGGTTAGTTTATTATTGGTATTTAATTCATGCCTCAACTTTGTTGAGGATTTCGTTATTTTCTGAAGATTAGCCGTGGTTTCTTCGTGTTTGCTGCTGTTCGTGTTGTTTTCTATTTTTTAGGGTTTCGTTTACTTTTATTAAGCTGTTATGGAGAGAACGAGTTTTATTAATGTTGATTTAGAGTCTTTGGATGCTAGAATGAATAGGTTGAAGGGAAGAGATGCTGGTAATACAGATGGTGCGCAACCTAGGAAAGCTACGAGGGTTTTGCTTAACCCTACGGTTCGATCAGAATTGCATGGGAAGGAACATGCTACTGCTACTTATGAGTCGACTATTAATGATGCTCTTGATGATGTGGAGGAGGCATTCCCTCCTCTTAATAATGTTGTCGAACCTGCTACTCTTCCTATGACCAATTTTGATGCTAGCTTGCCTCAAGGTGATGGAATACATGTATCATCTAAGGCAGGTCGTTTCAATGTGATTAATCCTACCAATGCCACCAGTTCTAATAATGGTAAAAATGCTATGAATGACCAGCAGGAAGTTGCCTTCTCGGCCTCTCAACCGATAGTGCAATCTTGTGATGTTAATTCACAGCCAAAATCTTATGTTGGTGCTACTAGTGGAACACAATCCGTCCCTTCTAAAGGTAAATCTAACTTTCGTCCTCTTAAGGTTGATAATGTCTTTACAGGAGTTGATGTTTCTATCCCTCGCAAAGTTGTTGAATCAATTAGCACTAAATTTGAGAACACGCATTATGGGTATTTCATTGGTAAGCGTATTGCATTCCCGGTGGTTGAGTACTATGTTTGCAATAATTGGTCTAAATATGGTCTTAAACGTATTATGATGAATGCAAAAGGCTTTTTCTTTTTTAAGTTTGATTCACAGGTTGGTGTTGATGTTGTTCTTGAGGGTGGTCCATGGATGATTAAAAACAGCCCTATTATTCTTAAGAAATGGAACATGAGTACTAGCTTAACGAAAGAGGAGTTAACCCGGATTCCGGTGTGGGTTAAACTTCATGATGTCCCGTGGCAGGTATTTTTTGAGGATGGTATAAGTATCATTGCTACTCATATTGGTAAGCCTATCATGCTTGATTCTTATACTAGCTCGATGTGTATTGATTCTTGGGGTAGGAGTAGTTTTGCTCGTTGTTTAATTGAGATTGATTCGAATGTTGCCCTCAAAGAGTCGATTACTGTTGGTGTTCATCTTATTGATAGTCTTGGTTTTACTACTGAAACCATTCGTGTTAAGTACGAATGGAAGCCACCTAGATGTGATGTATGTTTAATCTTTGGCCATTCTGTTGACACTTGTTCTAAAAAAGTTGTGACTCCCCCGGTAGTTGACAAACCTAATGATGGGTTTCAACAAGTGGTTAATAAAAAAGGTAAGAATAAAAAGAATGCTAAGGACCCTAAAGTAGGTAGTGTGTTTAGTGGTATCCCAGTTGGTAAGAACCTCCAATATAGGCCGAAAGCTGTTGCTACTACCTCTAATAGCACTCCTTCTCAGGGAGAGGCTAGCACTAGTTCTGGTAAACCTACTGTTACGGTTGATGCTTCTGTTTCAGGTGTTAAAGCTAATCCTAGTAAGAATAGCCAACCTACCCAAAATGTTAATTATACAAGTAGTTACCCTACACCTAAGGTTAATTCGTCAAACTTGGCTGCAAATATTTCTACATCTAATCCTTATGACTCCTTAGCTTTTAATGATGAGGATGGTAATGCTTGTGTTAACTTGGTTGATGAAGAGGAGGATGATATGCTAAATGATTATGGTGAAACAGCGGGTTTTATGGCTTCTACTTCCATGGGTCACACTAATACTACAGGGGCAAGCACTCCTGATGTGAGGGGTTCTAATGTTTAGTGTTGCTTCATGGAATATTAGGGGTTTGAACCGCTCCCCTAAACAAAAAGAGGTTTGTTAGGTGGTTAATGAAAATAATTTATGTTTATGTGCTATTTTGGAATCTCATGTTGAGGCGTCTTGTGTTTATGATACATTTGCTAAGGTTTATCGAGGTTGGAAGTGGACTTCTAATGGGAGTTTATGTGACAAGGGTTCTCGTATTATTCTTGGTTGGGATGATGCTATCGTTGATGTTTTAACTTTGTCTCAAACTAACCAGGTTATGCATGTGCAGGTCAATGTAAAGGCTGATAATAAAGCTTTCTTTGTTTCTTTTGTGTATGCCCATAATTACTATATTGATCGTAGAATGCTTTGGCATGATCTTGAGGTTCATGGTAGCTTTATGCGTGACAAACCTTGGGTGCTGCTTGGTGACTTCAATGCCTCGTTGTTTTTGGAAGATAAATCTGGAGGTGGTTATGAGCCTACTATTGCTATGACTGAGTTTAAAGATTGTGTCAACAACATTGAAGTCATGGACCTTAATTCTTCGGGTTTACACTTTACTTGGAACCAGAAACCGAAGGGTGGCAATGGTATATTGAAGAAGCTTGATCGTGTTATGGGTAATGTTAAATTTAGTGATGATTTTCCGGGATCTTTTGCTATATTTCAACCTTACCGTATTTCTGACCATTCTCCTTGTGTTCTTAGAATTCCCACGATTACTAAGAAGAAGCCAAAACCGTTTAAATTCTTTAATTTCTTAACACATAAACCACGGTTTTTGGATGTTGTTAGACAGGGTTGGAGCAACGACCTGCAAGGACACAATATGTTTAAGGTGGTTAAAAGGCTTAAGGTAATATCCATGCTCGTGTTAATAATCTACGTGCTGAGTTAGATGAAGTTCAAAAGGCTCTTGATAAGGACCCTAATAACACCGTGCTTCGTGATGAGGAGGCTGTTTATCTTGAGGCTTTTAGAAATGCTTTATTGGATGAGGAACGTTTTTTGAAACAAAAGGCTAAAGTTGATTGGCTTCGTGAGGGTGACTCTAATTCTTCTTATTTCCATAATGTTGTCAAGAGTAGGAATCATAGAAGTCGCATTGAGCTTGTTACTGACGCCAATAATGTTATGCATCAAGGTAATGAAGTTCCTAATGTCTTCGTTCAACATTATGAGAATTTTCTTGGTGTGGAAGGTAATACAATTCAGTTGTCCAATCGAATGGTTTTCTCTTCTACTATTGATTCGGAAAGGGCTGTTTGGATGGTGAGGGACGTGTCAAATGATGAAATTAAGGACGCTATGTTCTCTATTGGTGATAATAAGGCCCCGGGTCCAGATGGTTTCACGGCTGCCTTCTTCAAAAAGGCATGGGATATTGTTGGTAATGATGTATGTTTGGCGATTCGGGACTTTTTTAATAATGGGCAACTTCTTAAGGAGCTTAATCACACTATTATTGCTCTTGTTCCTAAGGTCTCCACTCCTGCTAAGGTAAATGACTATAGGCCTATCTCTTGTTGTAATGTTCTTTATAAATGCATTAGTAAAATTATTACTAATCGTATTAAAGAGGGGCTTGGTGATGTTGTTAGTATTAACCAGTCTGCTTTTGTTCCGGGGCGTAATATTTCTGATAATATTCTTCTTACTCAAGAATTAATGCGTAACTACCACCGCCCTCGTGGACCGCCTAGATGTGCCTTTAAGATTGATATCCAGAAGGCGTATGATACTGTTGATTGGCGTTTTCTTGAAAAAATTCTGGTTGGGTTTGGTTTTCACACCACGATGGTCTCATGGATTATGGCTTGTGTTACTAGTGTCTCGTACTCCATATGCATTAACGGGGATATTTATGGCTGGTTTCGGGGCAGAAGGGGCCTTCGTCAAGGTGATCCTATGTCGCCTTATTTGTTTACTCTTGTTATGGAAGTATTAACTCTTTTATTGCAGCAAAGGGTGGAGCAGTCGACTGAATTCCAATACCATAATTTATGTGAAAGGCAGAAAATTGTTAACCTCTGCTTTGCTGATGATCTCTTTATTTTTACTCATGGTGATGTTGTTTCAGCTAGTGTGGTTATGGATACTTTAGAGGAGTTCAAGAATGTATCGGGCCTGGTTCCAAGTATACCTAAGAGCACGGCGTTCTTTTGTCATGTGCCTACTCAGGTGAAGTTGTCTATTTTAAACTCTTTGTCTTTTAATGAAGGTACTCTCCCCGTTAAGTATTTGGGCGTCCCCCTGATATCTTCACGGTTGTTGTATCGGGATTGTAAAGTTCTAGTGGAAAGGGTTCAAAATAGGATTGCAGATTGGAAGAATAAATTTTTATCTATGGCGGGTCATTTACAGCTCATTATTTCTGTTTTATCATCTATGCATATATATTGGGCTTCTGTCTTTATCCTTCCCGTTCGAGTCATTCATGATCTTGAACAGCTTATGCGTGGGTTTTTATGGTGTCAAGGTGATATGAAAAAGGGCAAGGCTAAGGTAGCTTGGGAGGATATTTGTAAACCAAAAGAGGAGGGTGGTCTTGGTATTCGTAGCCTTCATGAATTTAATGTGGCACTTATGGCAAAACATGTTTATAGTATTCTAACCCATAAAGAATCTTTATGGGTTAAATGGATTCATGCTTATAAACTTCGTGGTAGGAGTTTTTGGGATGTTCCATGCACGGGTGATATGAGTTGGGGCTGGAGGAAATTGCTTATGATTCGTCCGATTATTCGGCCTTTTTTCTGGTTCCATATTCGTAATGGGCAGAGGGCGTCTATATGGTTTGATAATTGGTGTTCAGTGAGCCCTCTTAGGAGTTTGCTTACTACTAGAGATATATCTCGTTCGGGGTTTTCTCTTAATGATGCTGTGGGTGATCTTCTTACTGATGGCGATTGGAGATGGCCTATTGATTGGTTAGATAGGATTCCTGAGCTAATGCTTATTAATGTTCCCACGTTATTAAATGGTGTTGAAGATGAGCTGGTTTGGAGAATGCCTAATGGAGATTTCAAGCCATTTTCTATTTCACGTGTTTGGGATTCTGTTCGTATAAGGGCTAATCTGGTTCCATGGTTTCATGTCATGTGGTTCCCTCACTGTATCCCGAAACATGCATTTAACATGTGGCTTGTCGTTAGTTGTAAGCTGAAAACGCAAGATAGGTTGAGGCAATGGGATGTCGGTCCTTCTACTGACTTAAACCTGCTTCGTTGTCCTCTCTGTGATAATCAACCTGATTCTCATACTCACCTCTTTTTTGAGTGCCCTTTTTCTTTACAGGTGTGGACAAGAGTTCGTACGCTATGTGGTATGGATAACATTCCACCTAGGATTGATGATGCTGTTGCGTATCTTATACCTTTGTCTAAAGGAGGTTCTGCTGGTAGTGTGATTTCTCCTCTTCTTCTTGCTGCTTCATGCTACTCTATTTGGCGTGAACATAATTCGAGGCTCTTTAAGAAGAGGCTTAAGTCATATACTCAGGTGCTTGATGATATTATTACCAGTGTTCGGTTGAAGATCCTCTCCTTTCGGTTTACAAAGACCTCTTTGCTGATTCGGAGGATTTTGGATACATGGAGACTACCTGGATCGGTGATCATTGCTGGTGGTTCAAGTTCATGATGGGACGTTATTTATGGTCTGTCTTGTACATGAGGGGAGTGCCAGGAATGGGTTGTACTCTTTTTCCCTACTCCAAGGTTTTCCCTTTGGGTTTTTTCTTGGAAAGGGTTTTTAAGGAGGCAAACTTCCTGGGTCGCCTTGCTCCTTTCGTGTTTACAGGTGGAAGCGGGATGTTCGCTGGTTACAAGTTTATTCTTGTTTATGCCTAGTTAGTTGATTTGTAATGTAGCTAGGTTTGTTTGTGTTTATGGCCTGTCATAAATACTAGTTTATCAAGCTTTTGCTTGAGGTTAATGTGGCACTCTGCCACATTCCATTTGTACTTAACATTATTTTTTTGGTTATATATTTACCGGGGTATACCCTTTTACCCAAAAAAAAAAAAAAAAACTAGACATTCTAACGTAACTAGTTAAAACCGGAAATTGAAACAATAACCATTTATATTGACAACTTAGTACATACTGAGAAAACATCGTTTAAAAATAAACACTTTATAACTTAAACATTTTAATATAATTAAACTAATTGAAATTACAATTAAACCTGTATAAAAACATTTTTAATCACAACCCGACTAAATAACGGAAAGCAAATATTATTATTTTAATCCCGAAAAAAAGATGAAAAACTACATTTTTATAAATTATAAAAAATGGACATGATTTGACAACTTATTATGACTAACTGTTTCGCATCCACAAATTCTATAATTGGCGTTCTATTTAGTCTCTTAAATCTACGATTCATGTGGTAGTATAAAGAAGAAGACACAAAACATCTTTTGGCACCAAAATATCGATCGTGAGGAAGTATGTTATTGACGAGAAATGTACCTAACACAACACCAGGCACTTCCTTGATAGTCATTTCAAAAGATCATCCTTTTTGCCTTAGATGCTTTATTCTTCTGGACGTCTTGGCTTTTCCAATATCAACACATATCATCGCCCGTTTTCTTTTGACAAACACATAGACCTTAGTGTGCCCACAAGAACCACAATTTTCACAAGTTAATTGTATGGTGCAACCTCAAGCAAGGCGATTTGATCTCCTGCACTGGTAACAAGTATTCATGCCGAATCTACATCACCTTGCTCTATTCATATTAAATTTTGTGCATGTATGGTTAAAAGTTATATCATCCTTCTTTGTCTGATGTGGGCCAAATCCTTTGTTTCTTAGATCGGCTACTTACACCTTTCCATTCTTGTGTTCATTTAGTCTAATTTCAAGTGACTCATTTTTTTTTCAATCATACCAAAAACACTACCTACCTCTACTGATTGTACAAAACTTTTTGGTGTTCCAGTTCTTACAAACCATTTTAAGTTATGATAAAGACCGGATAGAGAGCGAATGATTCTTCTTTCCCAAGTGGCTACTTAATTATCTGTATAATGAGACAGCTCAATGTATTTCCTTCCATGCCCTTGAAGCTTAATTTCTCCTTATTCCAAGTTAGAAAATCATTTTTCAAGGCATGTCTATGTAACATCGTGAGCCAAAACTTCTTCCTCGTCGTCTTTGCCAAATTTCTTAAATACGACTCACTTACTTTGAGTACCCATGACTTTCTTCACTAATTTCGCTAATTTAAGCTCTTAAAACCTACTTGTTGTTTTTTTGCGGGCAACCCCCCAAAATTATGCTTACACCATCAAATCTAATCACTCGATAGTTGCAATCGGATCTCATATTCCATTAATAATATTTACTTTGGGGTATAAGTTTTTTGGGTAAAAGGGATTTTTCACCCTGGTAAAATTCATTACACTAAAAAACATTGAAGTACAAAGGATGAGGGTGACTTCCCTCATCTCAGTCCCTTAGGACACTTACATAACCACTATATAAGAATGACAGGCCATTCTTATAACTCACGTATTAAACTTACATAATACAATGACTTAAATAAATAAATACAATACATCGTAACTCAAGTAAACACTTGATTCTTCTTAGTTAGCGATCCAGAACGTGCACCACGAAGAAACCTCCAAACCAGGTTTCCTCGCCTTCCAAGTAGTACTCCAATCCATGAATAAAATGCATAATAATTCATGGAATACCACACTTACTAACTAGATAAGCAAACTAACACAAGTGATGCCAAGTGTAGTTCACATCATATAAACTCCAAAGGCAATCATATAGGTTGGAACTTGTAACGAAGACAAAAAAACTCAGGAACAAAGGGCCTTGTTCCCTCCCAATAGCTTATACATGAATCACCACAACGAATGAACACCCAATATCCGACGAAACCAGGCCTTATCCCATAAGGGATGCAGAAAAGTCACGCCAACATTAGGATATCATCCAAAAATCCTAACAATCGTTATGATTGTAGTACTATGGCAATTGGTTATTTTCATGGTATTATGGCTATGGTACGTGGTATAATACCATGAAAATAACATGCTGAATCAACTTCACATCAATTTCCATGCCGTCCACAAATCATCACCGAGTATGAACATCATCATGAGACACATCCGAAATCTAACCTGGAACCTTGAACTTATACGAAGAAGCCTAGAAAGAACAGGCTCCAAACAACTAACCAACACTCCACAATGAACCCATATTGCAGCAGGTGTTACGATAATAGGGTTTACTAAAACCCTAACCTCCAATACCATCGAATAGCAGACCAAGTTAACGCGAACACAGGCCCACACCACCAGGTATTTGAATTATACGAATCAATAACCGACAAATAGGGTTAAACGAACCCTAACTTCCAATAACAACGAACACAAGACCAAAATATGCACAGATCGATACAGGTCTGTGAAAGTAGACTAGGATTTTTTAACAAGAGTACCCTAAAAACTTGACTTATATCTCTCCAAAACCCACGAACATAACACATAACTCTGATGTAGAATGATACAACATCACATACCAGCGAGTTACAAACAAACCTTAAAACGGGTTAAATTGCAGCGTCACGAGCAGATAATCATCACACAACGGCGAATGAATAAGAAACCAAACCCTAAAAATTAGGGTTTCGTTTAGCGTTATGAACAATAGATCCCATCCACAGTCAACTACAAATAAAACCAAAAAGGTTTTATAATCTTTACGCGCAGATCCAACAAAACAAGCATCAAGATATGGCAATAAACGCCTAAGAATACCACCAGATCGTACCAAGAAAAACTAGAATACGACCAAAAACAGTTTTGCCGAAACCCTAAAAAAGCGATAACACTAAACACGTTCTAGATCAAATTAACAAGCAACAAATTGGAAAAGTGATGAGAAACACGAATGTTAAACACAACCAAAAACAATATTTGCAGGAAACAAGATCAAGAAACGAATTATATGACATCGATTGAAAAGATAGGGATAGTTAGGGTTTTGACAAATCGACCATAGCAGCAGCCGCCTCTTTTATAGAACACAAGCCTAAACAATCGATTGCATACCAATGAGAGGTAGAGAGGCGATTATCGAGGCTGTGTTGGCCAGAATAATGATGAAGTGATGGCGGCTGCTGATCACCCAAAGGGAGAGAGAATTTTAGTGTTTTTTACTTTGGGGCATAAGTTTTGTCACACATTGGTGTGCTAGTTCGATTTCTAGTCCTTTCATTATAACTTTGGCCTTCATTGGGTTCTTCATTCAAGCATTAACTCAATTGCATTAAGAGCAACTTTAGTAGTTCACTCAATTATAATTAACTAGGTCGTTGGACCTGGGTTAGCAGCTTCATTTGCGAACTTTCAACCTAAATCATGAACATCCTTTCCTTGTTAGAATATCCTCAAAATCTTGGTGGTTAACATGTGTTGAGCCTTAAGAAATGCCTTACCAAGGATTAACTGATTATCACCCCATAAGATGCTATGTTTGGTAATTGATTCCAACTTGAGAAATCAATCAAAACGCTTATTGGGATAGTTTAGCGAACTAGACATAATAAGATTCCGATTATAGAAGTTGTTGAAGCTCAAACAATGGACATTGAGTATACTTGAAAACGCACTGATTATATGAAAAGCCAAATACCCGACACATAATCGGTAACAAAATTCTTAGTAGTAGAATCGATTGAATTTCGAGACGAAATTCTTCTAACGGGGTGATACTGTGAGAACTGTCACCAAATCAGGTTAGTCAACGATGACCATTGACTTATACCCTAAAATTTGGATTTTTTACATTTTAATTAATCACCTTGAACATAACCTAAGTTATATATAATATGTATGTAATATTAAAACTATAAGATATAAAATAAAAACAAATTATTAATAATTAACCTAAAATTTACCTAAATAAGCTACATATCTTAATTTCCAAATTCCTATCCTAAGTTGACACATTTTGTTTACTACTTTCCTTCTTATATTTTTTTTCTTATAAACGATTTGTACTTTACTCCTTGTGCTCGTTTACTTTGAACCAAATCCCTACTTTCTCTATTTAACTCACTCGTTTATTAGGATAAGTCACACACATGAGTTTATCCTTGTCAATCAAGAAGATTTCGTGATTATTCCTATCAAACCATGTTATACGACTTTCCAAAACTTTGTACACGGTTTCTTATTATTTTCCAAACTCAAAACATGTTATACCATATATCCTTAAAACCGTATATTATTCTCTTCATTCTATCCCCGCACCGATTAAAAAACAACCAGGAAACTAAGCCTAATCTCATTCATTTGCTGCCAAGATTCAAGTGGAAGAAGATAACAAGTTGGTGTCGATTGTTGCAGCCTTGGTGATCAATTCTGTATCAAATCGTAGCAGCCCTTTGGTGGTGTGTGATTGTGTTCGTACAAGTGCTAATCTTCTTTCCTTCAATCTTCTTTGATCAGCCTTGAGGTATCATTCATCAATCATCTTTGTTATACCCTAGCGAATATACGGTTAATAAAATATGAGCCCTAATCTAAAACAAGTGTCGCCTGCTACTTATCATAAAATAATTCATGTATGCCATTCGTTTATATGTATAAAACCTAAGCTAAAACCTGTTTGCTGCTAATCTCGTTATCATTCGGATTCATACTGGTAAAAGGATAAACGCCACATAAAATCATAAGCTTTTGATTAACATATTATGTTAAATCTGATTGTTCTTTTCTAGTTGACCTAGCATAAATTTAACAAGGGTCACGAGGGCTGTTTTAACAGGGATAGGGTTTTGAGGTTTATGATTTCGTGTGTAACTCGTTTACATTTTAACATGAGGTAATCAATCATGTCTTGGGTATATTGGGTATTTGTGTGTCGACTTTTGTTTATGCTCCATTCGGATCAGTTTTGTTTCCAAACCCTAGAGCTATGTTTCCAGCCCTAATTGAATCCATTTAAGACCTAGATGTAACCAATAAAGACACATTAATATGGCTAATCAAATCTGGAAACCCTAGGATTATTAAGGGTCGGATAGGGTATAAAAGGGTTAGGGTTTTGTTTGTAATTTGATGTGATGCTGTCCAGAAATTGGGTCGATTTGCAAGAGGTATAGCTTAATGATACCAACGTGTTTTTGTATGATTTTTGAGTCTAAAATAGAGTTCGTGAAGTGTACTATCTGAATATCAAATTTCGTGGTCATTGGAGGGGAAAGCAATCTTTTGATTTTTATAAGAATAGGTGTCAAAACTGTATTTGGAAGTCTGAAAATCAGTCCACTTCTATGATATTTATTTCTCAAACCGTAATGAATTAGAACCTCAAATTCTATCAGGTGAATATTCAATATGTTGGTTAGTTACTGGAATTTTTGTGAATTTTTCTGCAAGGTCTAAGTGTGTTTTTAAAATACAAACTTTTCGGGTATGATAGCAGGTCACTTTCTGGATAGGTTTGGATAAACGATTTTTCAATTGATACTTGCACTTTGAAATAAAATCTGGAAAAACTACAGTAAGTACCTAACACATATAGGTAGCAATTATAAATATTTGAGCACCTCAGTAAGTATTTAATTATGGCTTGAAAATACATAAATAATGTATCAGAATTTGATAAGATCTGAAATATAACATAAATTAGGGTTTTGGTTTAACCTAACCTCACATTTGAAACATTAATACGGATACTCTTAAAAATATGTTAACCTAATTGCACATGTGAAACCCTAAACATATTAATGACTATAAGTATTAAACATATAATCAGTTATGACATTTAAAAGATATTGGACTCCTATATAATAAGCAATTCTTAACTTAGGTAGATCATTTGAAGTAGATGTAGTTGTGTTTTCGAGTGTTCTTTCATTTGCATTGATTTCTAAGATTATTGCTTGGACTTGTCACCTTGTCTCATCCGCTTCAAGGTGAGTACTCGTGGCCCTTTTTTCTTATATTTTCTTGGGGGAAAATAATACTTAAACATTTATTACTTTCGCTGTGCTAAACTCTTATTTCTTTTGGACATATATGTGTTTATAATTGTGTGCATGAGTATTAGTAGTGGTTGGTACATGAAATTGATTCCTATGATTCCTATATTCCTTTTAGCCAACAGTTTTAGCTCCAGCTGGTAGTCGAATGAGTGGATACCTATTATGCACAGGACCACAAGGTGGTCGGATTACATGACATTACATAATTTAGATTTCTATTGTGACCACGAGGTGGTCGGATTACATGACATTACATGATGTGGATATCATTTTTACTACTTGATCTGCACTATTATTTACACATATGTCCTACTTGTATTTCAATGCACAGCAAAACTGGTTATTACTTCTTTTTACACCTACGAGCTCACCAACATTATGTTGACGTTTTCGAGTATTATTTTCAGGTGATCGATAGTAATATTTTGAAGGCACTTGCATATTTAAGTCATACATTATCCTCATTTCAAAGACCGAGTCTGACTGGCCAAGACTTTTTCTAAAGACTTACATTTGATAAGATTAAGACTTATGTTTTCATTATCCAGTTTTGTATGAAAATCTTCATGTAACATTGTAAACTTATTTATTAAATCAAATATGGTGTTGTTCTACTATCTTATGCGATGTTACAATTCGTTGCACCTCGTGTTTCCGCTTTTAGCGGGGTGTGACACGTTACTTAAAACCTTAACCTTACTTAATTAAATACTTACACTATTTAATTACTTACTTAATATTATATACTAATACTTACATTATTTATAATATAATTATTTTATTCATTAATATAATATACATTAGGGTTAATACCCCAAACCGACCAAAAAAATCAAGATTCCCGCTATATAGACCCCACTACTTTTTTTTCCAAAAAAAAAAGTCTACTTGTCTTGACTCATCTCGACTCTGCCCGTGCATTTTTTTCCTGTGACTTGCTTTTGCCACGCCTTAACTATAGTTAACTCCATCAGTAGATCTATTTAACTGCATCATTAGATCCATCAGCAGATCAACCATTAACAGTAGTCCTCGATTCCGTCTCAATAGGAAATAATACCCTTTATGAAGATGTCAAGAAGCAGCTTCCATCTATCAGCTTGCTCAAATTGAAACCCAACAGTCCAATTTATATGATCTCCTTGAGTTAATTTTAATTTCTACTAATGCCAAATAATAATTCTTAAGTTATTTGTTGTTGCTTAACGTATTTATGTGTTTTTTTTTTATAATTTTTGTTAGGGTTTTTCCACAATTGTTTATTGGTTTTAGTTGATTAAAGTTATCATGCTTGAAGCATATTAAACTAACGGGGTGTTTGTTTATGTAGCAACAATAATATGATGTTTAATGAATTTTAATTATTTAGGGATTGTGTGTTTTTGTTGTTTACGGTTTGTTTGAGAGTGATAGTTTGGGCGGCGATTGGTTATGTGAAAGGGTCGAGTGGTGGGGAGGTGTAGGTTTGAGTGTCGGGTTTTTGTTGAGTTGATGATGTGGTTAGGGGAGCAGTTTGGGGTGTTGTTTGGGGACGTGAATGGGAAGATGTTTGCAATTAATACGGTGAAGTAGTGGTTGATGATTGGTTTGTCAGGATCGGTTTTGGTGGTGAGCAAAGGGTTAGGGAGTTATCTGTGGGACCCGTTAAGATTTTGAGAAATGATATGTACTATGTAGAAGTTAGATTTTGAGAAGAGGTCACAAAATGGACGGGTTAGGTAACGGGTCACCTAGGGTAGTTTGTGACTTATATCAATGGGTCACGTTTACCCGGAACACTTTTTTGTCTGAGGATTTAACAATTTTTAACTGTGAAAAATACACTTTGGGTAACTTTTGACCCCTTTTATCCATCTGTCTAGTTTTCTTATTAGCTAGTTTTTTTACATGTTTGACCTTTTAGAAATAATGCATAACCCATATCGACCCATTCATAAGTAAATGGGTTGAAATTTTCATCTCTATTTTTGAGCATTATATCATGTGATGTTATATCCTTGCAGGATCAATGCAACATTGCTTTAAGGTTATAGTGGAAACAGAAGAACAAGTCAAGGTGTCTTTCTTTAGACCATAGGATCCATCCCTTAGGGGGAAACTTGCTCCTATTAACATAGACAAGAGGTTATTATTTATCTGTTTGATGCTATATTCAAGGATACTAACAGTTTGTACGAATTTTGTGGTGTAATTTTTCCTTTGATTCTTATAGGTTTGTCATGCTTCGTGGTTCCTCTGGTTTCTACTCGTATGTCATTTATGAACATTTGGGTTTTGAAGAATGGCAAGCTTTCAGCCTTCGGGAAACACGAATTGCATTCAAACTCTAGAAAAGACAAGTAAACTAAGTTTTATCAGTCACGTATTAGAAAACGAGACAATGTTCTTTGATATGAGCTCAACGAGTCATACGTTTAGATAGGTTTCACTACATAGCAGTGGTTGATGATAGAAAAAGATATATGCCTTTGCCCGATGACCGGTTAGCAGGAAGAGCCCAACCCCTTGCCTTTCAGGAAGCAGTGTCATTAGTTAACCCAGTTGTGCCTGAGTTCAGAGGAGAAGTAAGCTAATTCTTCTATTCAACTAGACTAGACGAGTACCCGTGCATAGCAACGGGATTTTATAGCGGCAGATAGTTTTAGTGATAAAAAAAAGTTTATTGGTTATAAAAGAAAATTAGTAAAAGTTTGAGGAAATAATATTTTGAAACCCGGTTCGAACCGGTTGAACCGTTCCGGTCAAAAAATGGTCAATTTAAACCGGGTCATCCCAACGGGTTGGGTCGAAAAAATGGTTCAAATTAAATCGGGTCAACCCGCTGGGTTTGAAGCGTCCCGGGTCAATCTGGGTCAACCCGGTTTCCGATGTGTATTAAACATTTGACTTTTAAAAGGTCAAGTATCATTTCATAATTATTTTAGTTTTATTTAACTTGTATTACAAAATATGATAAGTCATTATCTACATATTAAAAAAAGTAACTTTATCTAACTCAGGGGAGGAGCCACTGTATATTATCTTGGCATGACCGTATATCGCCTTAAGGAGAAATGGAGAATTATTACCGATCCAGAAAATGTGATTTTCGTTTTGATTTGAATAAACCATATAATTTGTATCTGCAACATATCATAATCTTAAAGTTCACATAAACTCCAAACAAAATTCATGCCATTGTCAACCACACCCTGAAACCAAAAAAAAAAAGTTACAAAATATGATATGTTCTATCGCTTTCCATATATTCCATGATAGTCACCAATATTCACTATAAAGTTTTATTATAACATTTGACTTTTAAAGTCAACTATCATTTAAGAATCGTATAGTTTACTTAACTTGTTCTATAATCATCATAAGTCATTACATCAAGTATATCCCAAAATCTGTTTAAGAAAATTTATTACCCCAAAATTCAAGTTGCTGAAGACACATAAAAAGATTACAACATAAAAACTGAAGGATCGTATATAAAGAAAACCATTTCTAACCTCAAGATCATCATCCACATTCTTTTGATTTTGCATCTCCATTGTTTTCTGTCGTGAAATATTTTTGCATCTCCATTGTTTTTTGGGTTGTTTATACAGGCAATGTTCAATTGTAATTTTCCTGCTTGAAATATAATGTGTATGAAATAAGTTTCTTGTCCATCAATGTGATAGGTGTTTCTAGCAATATACGTTTCCTGAATTACTTTGCACCTTTAAATACTTTCCTGCAAAGTTTGATATTTTCAATATTTTCCAAACGCCATGAGAAATGTAGTACAGCCTAGCGCATGGCTAAATGCATGGAAAGTATTAAAAAATAAGTTTCTTTGTTAGTTCCAGTTTTTTGGCATTAATGGGCTAAATGAAACGCATGGAAAGTAAATAAGTTTCTTTTGTTAGTTCCAGTTTTTTTGGCAGTAATGGGCTAAATGTACAGCCTAGGTTAATTTCAAACGCATGGTTCCCTCCTAGCTTGCATTACTTTCCTTTATTAAGTTTTTTTTGGGTAAAAGGGATAACACACCCTGGCAAAATACATTACACCAAAAGCGTTGAAGTACAAAGGATGAGGGCGTACACCCCTCATCTCAGTCCCGAAGGACACTTACAGACTCAAATATAAGAATGACAAACCATTCTTATAACTTACCTAGACCACCTATAAGAGAAAGACTCTTATAACAAATACATGAACATAAAACTACAACGACTATTAGATTACAAATAAAAAACATCAAGTAAAAACTTGAATCTTCTCATGTCGTCATAGAAGTCCATAACCTTCAACGATGCAGCCGAAACCATGGTAGAATAGAACAGCGCCACTCCACAAATGATCCAATAACTACACCGATATTCATTGATCCAAACTGAACCAAACCATCACTACAACTTGATCCAATACCTCATTTACTAGAAGTTTCAAAAATAAAGGAAACTCAAGCTAAGAATGAAAGACAATGTATCTTGATCAGTCGTAGACAAACATAGGGCTATACGACCCTAACTTACATCAAAAAGATCACCATCGATCACATGATCAAATAAATCAATGCCATGTCCATGAACGATGGTAAAAAGGTTTTGAATAAGACCCTTAAACTTAACTTACATCACTAATTCGAGCAGCAGCAGATTCCATAGAAAGTTACAATGAACTTAGATAAATATCAATCCACTAGAAAGCACGAACAGCAAACAAACCATTACCAAAACTCGTACCCACTCCAAACCTAGGGTTACGACACCCTAACTTACAAAAAGGACATCAATAACGACCTGTAGGAAGATAATCAAAAGCGTAGCAGCAGCAAGGAACCCCATCGCAGATCGATTAACATCACCTCAACTTCCAATACCCACGAATACCAGACCCAAAAACAGGTCTAGCAAGGGATAACAAACCCTTCTCTCATAAACCCACGAGACATTAACAGCCATCATAATAAGAACATACGAACCCTAAAAAAAAGGGTACCAGCCATTAATCAATACCCTAACAAGGGTACACTTCCAGTAGATAAAATAAACAAACCCCTAAAACTTAGGGATCCGTTCAGCCTTAAAGCACCAAGCAGCAACGATAGAAAGATAAAAACCCTAAGAAGGGTTTCGCAGATATAGCACATCAACACACCAGCAGCGATTTTGTATATAGAGTCAATTTAGAAAAAACCAAACCGACTTGAATGATAACCAATCGCCAATACAAAAACCAATCTTAATCGCTCCTTATATAATTAAATCAGTAGAACCGACTTATGAATAATAAGCATACTAGAAGCGAAACATAACCCAATGATCGATTCAATAAACCCTAAAGATATGATTCACCAGAATATGATGAAAAAACGATTATATTGGTTAGGGTTTAAACAGCACGCCACCTAAATAGAATAAAACAATCCTAAACCCGATTGCATACCAAGATACAAAGTCGTATAATGGTAGAGAGGCGGATCTAGAGAATGTTTTTGGCCGGAATAGTGGAAGGTGGCGGCTGGAATCACCAAGGGGGAGAGAGAAAACGAATTAGGGTTTTTTTAACTCTAATTAGTAAAAACAGATGAATTCCTTTATTAAGTTTTTCAACATTCAAAAATTAAGTTTTAAGTTTCAAAGGGTAATTTAGGCAATACATTAATTTCAGTTTTTTCACTTTTCACTTCTTGACTTTTTGACCATTTTCTCTTTATAGATAGTATAGATAGTTTGTAATGTTTCTTTCGTGTTTCAGTTTTCTTCGCTTTTTATTATTTTATACTAGTATCTAAGTTCTGTGTTTCCTTATCTGAACTAAGCAAGAAAGCTGACCAGTGGGGTAACAGGTCAAAACAAATAGTCCCCAATGAGTCTTGGGCCAGTTGACCCAAAGCACATTTTGTCCAAAAAATAAAGTATTTGTGATGATTAGTGTGTCACATATGACCGTTACAGAATAAAATGGGTGATTTCTTGTTCTTGGTCTTTGATGATTTGTTAGTTGCTCCTATTACAAAAGCTTTTTCATTTCAGTAGTAAGTTGCTATTTTTTTAATGCAATGATATTAGGAGGTTTTATGCATTTGAAACACACTTTAGACCCTTTTGACCTGATTCTTTTAATACAATGATATGTTCTATGGAAGAACAGATTCAAGAAAGATAAACAATTGAAGATGAAGAACCGATTAAGGTAACATATTTATGTATTTTTTTTATAATTTTTGTTATTGGTTTTAGTTGATCTATTAGGGTTTTTTCACAATTTTTTGCATACAATTTGTTAGTTGTGATGTTGATGTTAATGTAATGCCCCTGGTTCAACTAAGAAACATGGTGAAAGCATATTAGTAATTAAATTATTTTTGAGATCAGGTTTGTTACTTTTTCTACTTGCAGCTGCTGATTTACTTCAGAATTATGCTGATGAAATATTAGCTCTTGAAGCTTGAGACAATAGGAGGTCATGCTTACACGCGGGAGAAGATGAAATGGAAATTAAAAAACTTACAATTTCTTGAGAAAGCAACATGACGTTTTTAGGGAGGATATAGAAGATAATGAGGCTATAGAATCAAATGATATAGGTGAAGTAATTGATTACAAGTGTGTTGTGATTATGGATGAGTCAAAGTGTTTAGTAACTGCCACTTCACCTATGGAGTCCACTGAGGTGTTTGAAGGTTCTATGTGGTGGAAAGAAGTTGGGACAGAGATAAGACCAGTTGGAGTGGTTTACAGGTGGATGATGACTAGGGGTGTTTGTTTTTATTGATAAATTAGGAAAGAATGGCGAAGGTAATTATTGGCATGAAGAATGGTTTGAACATTGTGGTGTTCGTCAGGCTGAGAAGTGGGTTCACAAGTGGCGCCACATTGGCCCAAGTAAGCAGCTAGATACCCATTTGAAGTTTGATTGTTGGAAATGGCCTACAAGGAAGAAAATTAGTGAGATACAATGTAAAGTGCTGCAAAAAGGGAAATTTGACCAAGAAATATTAGATAATCTAGTTGACAACTCACACAAACTAAACAGAGAGATACACTCTATAGTTGATTCAGTTTAGACCAATTGTATTAAGATTAAGGATCACACAATCCATTCAGTGTACCATCCTGTGTATAATATTTGGCTATTCTAAATATAAATCAGAGACCAGCTTTTCTAAGTCAACAGTCTCCTCCCGTTTAAATACAGGAATAACCTAGATTAAATAGTTGTAAGTGAGCATTTGGCTTCTTCTTACAATTATTTTACCACAAAGAATAAAAAATAAGATCATTAAGGCTTGATTCTTTGTTGTTGATGTCTTCTGGTGAAGCTTTTGGAAAATCAGGGACTGTTTTATTTACTGAACACTCCCTGATGCACATTTCCTAAAGACATCTCCTCTTCCCTGATGCTCCTCTCTTCAATTTACTCTTGACGCTCCAATTTGCAATAATTCGTAAAGCTTCTTTCTCCCTCTTGGTTGCTTCTGAGAGTAACCATAACCACACTATAGCTTGTGTGTCTAAATACACATATTTATACAAGAACTTCTGAGCATATATTTTTCAAGATGAAAACATTTACTTAGGATAAGTTGTCCTAGTAAACTTTATTCTTGAACGAAGGGACTTGCAAGGAAGTTGTACTTTGAAGTGTGGTTGAATGAGTTGGATTGGAAACTTTTGGAGCTTTTTGCTACACGAAAGAGTGTGGAAGTACTCAATCGGGTAGACAAGAAGAGAAATGAAGTTATGAGGAGGGTGTTTTTGGTGGGGTTTTGTAGAGGATTTGGTTTGAATTTTATTAGCTGACATTCAAGAACGGCTTTGTATTATTAGTAGACATTCAAGAACGGATCTGGATTAAGAAAAACCCACCCGCTCTGATACCACTTGTTGGTCCATGTGATTTGAGCAAATGATGATACCATATCAACATTAAGAAACAAATCTACATCATTTCCTCAAGACCACTTAGTCTTACTAATAACACCATTTGTACTTTTCAACGTTTGTGAATCTTATTAGAAATGAATCAAAGATTTACAATGGAGTAGCTTACGGTACACTATTCTGGTTGATGACAAATGTTACTCTCCTATTAGAACGACAAGAGGCAGCTAGCTTTGCTTAGTTCGTTCCTAGGAGAGGGGATCCTGTCAACTATAAAACTAAGTATTACTTTATGTGTTTGTTTAGGATCTCTTACTTATCTCGGTTACAAAGTTTTGTTTAAATAGGAAGGAAAATACTATGGATGCACATGGGTATAGTAGTTTGTCAACTTGGAGTAGATAGCACGTGCCTTTCAAGTTCTATGATGACTATGGCTAAGAGTTACCTAAGTGATGCATGTTTTTAATTCTCATTTTCACATTCACTTTTATAGTCATTATAGATTGTTAGTTTAATATGTAAGTTATAAGAATGGCCTGTCATTCTTATATAGTGGTTTGGTCTATTGACCTTTGCTTGTAAGTGCCTATGTAACGGGTTGAGATATGGGATTTCACCCATATCCTTTGTACTTAAACATTTTTTGGTGTAATGTATTTTACCAGGATGCAGGATTACTCCCCTTTACCCAAAATAGATAGCACGTGCCTATGAAACTAGGTAAAGCGTGCTTTTTGGTTTCTAATGCTGACAACCTTTTGTACCAAAAATCTTACTTTATAGTCCTTAGATAAGACCTTTCGCTTATCTTTCCAAGAAGTTTCCTGCCTATTCATCAGAGACTGAGTTTCTCTTTCAAAGATAAGTCTTCAGAGTCACTAAGATATTTATCAGTTCTCAGAGATTCTGGTGTTGTTTGTAGCTCCTTATACCTTGCTCCCTGACACCGTATCAGTTTACAAAGTGTTTCTTCAGTTTGTCTTTGACTTCCCTCAAGCTTGAATGTTGATTGAGCTTTATACAACTCTCACTGATTTCTCTTTATCAATGAGTCGCTTTTACTGAAAACCATTAGTGACCAATGTTCATGATCATTGTACACTGATAACTTTTAGTGAGTTATGCTCCCTGATAATCATCAGGGAGTAACACTTTTTGATAACCAACAGAGAGCAGGACTTCTGATTTCCCTCAGGAGGTCTTTACTCCCTCATACTTGTCAGTGAGTGTTGCTCTCCCTGTTGCTTGTTAGGGACTAACTAAATTAGGCTATTTTATGTTTAAATATTGGTCAGAGACAATTGGGTCAAAAATCAGATCTAACGATTGTGATGAATGTGATATATGTGTGATGTTTAGGTTAAACAAAAACAAGCTTTTGACTTCTCATATGTATCCAAAATGCATGATATCACACTAAGATACAAGGTTAGCAAGAAAACAATATGACATGTGGGGAGGGGGAGGGTGACGTTCGGCTAAGGACAAAAGGGGGGGGGAATCTTTTTGATTTCAAAATTTGGTTATATGTGTGTGTATTGTGGTGTTAAATGTGAGTCGGTTGGGCGTTTTCTTGCACACATGAGTTTGAAAATGAAAACGTAAGCGTTTTTATGCAAAATATATGAAAATAAGTTTAATGATGCTGTAATGTATTAATTTAATGTGAACCATAGCTAGTTTGGTGTCTGTACGCGTTCGGACTCATTTTTTCACAATAAGTGAGAAAACTTCTCGTTTTTGAGTCAAATAAGCTCGTAAATGTTTAAAAAGTAATATTTCAAGTTTTTCTGATTAAATAATAATCTGAAAATTTACCGTTTGTCACATAGTCCTCTGCAACCCCAACAGTGTAATCTCCCTTAACTTTCATAGTTGCTTTGGCTTTTGCCCTATAGATCTTGTTGTCTGTAATCACCAACTGATACTTCTTTTGTAACTGGTATTTAAGTGCTCTAATTGGCACCTCTGGATTGGTTTAATGGTATCTTCAATATCTTTAATCAGGAATGAATTTGTGAGCATGTTGACATTTCTTGTTTGGAGACAATCATGCTCATCTTTCAATGTTTTCTTGATCAGTGCCTTTAGACATGTGATATCTTCATAGATGTATTGTCCTTTTGTGCCTCCCACTTTAATAGTCTTCACACCTACCTTATTAATATCTCCCCCATGTGCATTTGCCCTAGGAGTGGACCCTTTTTTCTGTGGACTTTTCTTAACCCATTTACCTCTAACATTTCTCAAACATGATGTATCACTTGGCCCATTTACTCTTGATTGACTTGGCCCATCTTCAGGGTGATTGGAGACAGGACATTTACCTCTACAAACAACCCTAATTTTCTTCTTGTCATTCTTCCATATATACAACTGCCTTCTTGTTGCCACAACATGAGCATAAACCAAATTTCCAATAGTATCTTTCTCTGGAAACACCTTACCCACATAAAAAGGTGCAGTGTTGTCCATAAGGCCTGCTTTCTCATGTTCTTTCCTTAAGTTTCTCAAAGCTTTGTTTCTTGCACCCTCTAATTATGTATCATTGGTACTAGCAAAATCATCAAGATCATAACCTTCTTCAACATCGTGCTCAACAAGAATTGCAACATTCCCATTACTGTATCCAATCCATTCAACCTCTTGGTCTATGTGTTCATAAAAAGCTTTCATGTCAACATCTACTTCATTCATTATATGCTTATCATCTATAAAGTCATTATCATTCTCATTACTGTCATTATCATAATCACTGCTAACTTCTGTATCATTATCCTTATCACTTTCTTCATCATGTTCCATCTCTACATAATTGTCATTCCCAGTCTGATCTTTCTCTACATCATCACTCAATCCTACAGTGGGGGCTGTAGTGTTTCCATTTGGTTCACCATAAAAGGGATCAAATTCATCATTCATTGCCTGCCTTAACATATCACTGCCAAGCCCAGTATCACTAGCATTGCCTACATCACTACCCTGCCCAATTACAATAGCATTACCTAAATCATTATCCTCCTCACTCCCATCTCCCATAGTAAGTAGCAATGGTAACCTATTTCTCTTCTTATGAGCCCTTTTCTTAACTAAGTATGTGTTTGCTTCATCTTGAAGTTCCTCAATCACTAATGTTCCAGGGGATTTAATATAAGTCTCCAAATATGTTCTCTCATGCTCAATGTAAACCTCAATTAATTTGTACTTTTCTGTATATTTGAGCAAGTTCAAAACATCTTGATAATTTACTAGTGCTTGCAACCCAAAATCTAAATTGCTATTTGGTATTTTGAAATGATAGTACATAAGCTTAGTCCTTTTATAACCTATCTTTTTAACCATGTCATTTAACTCAATAACTAAAAACAAATCAACATCAACCTGGTCAACATAGTTAAACGTGCCATTCATGTATTTTCTGTTGGGTGAATCACTAAAAAAGCCCCCATGATGAATCTTCAAGCTGAAATAGTTGGGGAAATTACCTGTTCTAAATGTTCAAAACAAAATTAGGGTTCCAAAATTAGAGCTCAAAACAAAATTAGTGGTACAAAGATTGAAACAAGATTGGAACTTACGATAAGCATGTGCTTCATCAACTTTGTCATCATAAGTACGAATGTGCAACTCACTGATTGAAGAGTTTTTTTTTTTTTTTTTTTTTTTTTTTAAGGGATTGTAGAGTTTTTTTTAGAGAGAGAAGTTCTTGGTATGTGTTTTGTGACAGAGTATTAGTTGAATCACAATAAAAGAAGAGGGAAAGGGGAGAGGGTAGATGGGAAACGAAAAGACAAAAATACCCCTCTTTTTTATCAACTTAATATCAGTTAGGACTAAACAATAACGAAGTTAGGGAATAAGGATGTGTGATGGCAAACGTTTGGCTAATGAAGGATGTAAGGTGCCAATAGTTTATGACACGGATATAAGGTCTCAAAAACTGTAAACCACAGGGATGTATTTTGCAGTTTACTCTTTTTGATATGATGTAACCTGAGTTTGTTGGTTACAATATATTGTTATTAGCCTTTCTAGAAAGCAAAACTTTGTTAGCCCTTCAGTTTGCTTATTCTTCGAGTGTTGATTGTGTTTTTTTTGTTTATTGTGTTGCTTACATGGTTCATGGTCTCCTAAAGTGGATTTTTTTAGTACGTGTTTGTGAGTTTTGACCAAATATTTTCTTATGTCTTATAATTGATGGTCATATTTGCAACGAATACATAATTTATGAATCCAATCATCTACAATAATGATTTAGAATAGTGCGACTTCCAAGACTTTCGATTCAATGGATGTTGTAATTTGTTGGCTATCTCTTATTAGAAAGTTTAAGAGTATACGATGTCAAAATGTCAATTCAATTACTTATGATATGGTCAATTGAATAATAACAAGGTTGTGTTTCCCTCGTGTCGTGACGGTTTACGTTAAATCAATGTCTTACGTGCAAGATTTAGATTTATATGAATTTAAACACAAAATAAAAGATTGAATAAAGTTTATGAGGATAAACTGTAAATATGATAAGAATAATAAGATTTTTGGTAATTGATATTTAGGGAAGATGTGTGATAGTGTTTTAAAAACTTGGATGTTTCGTTAATTGTTTTAGTGACTATATTTTGGTATATGCTTTTCTCCCTCATCAACTATATTATAACAATTGGCAAATTGTATTGTTAATATAATATTGTACTTAACTTCATTGATTCCTTTTTATAGCCGGTGTTGAACACGGGTTATGAGCTAGTTACTATGTACAATCCAATCCTACTACTTTGGTTTGGTTTTACTATTTTGCTCCAATATCTTTATTAAAAATGGTATGGTATTGTAATAAACAATCCCAAAAACCAAATAAAATTCACCCAAATTATAACAACGAGGTGGGCGCCGGCCCGCTGCGTTGCGGCGGGGCGTTGTTTCACGTCGTTGATCTTGCATAGTTTTTTTGCAAGTAAAAAGTGGGCCGGTTTTTGTATTACATACATATTATGCGTCTTCCCACTAATTGTTACAGCGATTTGTTTGTTCGGTGAACATTTCATTATGAAAAGAAAAGAAAAGAAAAAAAAAAAAAAAAAAAAAAAAAAAAAGTCCGGAACCAAGTTTCAAATAAGCACAAAGTTTCAAATAAGCGTAACTTCAACATTACATTCAATCACATGACAAAAATGTTCAGAAAAATGAAACTACAATTCTGCATTTGTTCAAAATAAATTAACAGCCAAAAAATTTGTAAAATGGATCAATAGGCGAGTCTCGTCACCTGTACTTTACACAGCAAGTCATGCAGCTACTAATTAAGAATACTATCTGAAATGGGTTTTTCGTCTCTATATACGCATCGTTATTTCACTTGGTAAGATGCGAACTTCAGACAATCCTGCATAGTCACAATCGCATTACTTATCAATAAACTATAAATAATCAGATAACCCATACAAGGGTTTGTTTATTGGCTGAGTGTGCTTTATTCAGATGGATGTTATGTGTATGTCGGTTATGGGAGAGATGTCTTCATGTTGGCTTGTTTTGGGTTTGAGTTTGATGGCAGTTTGGGCTTCTAGGACCTGCTGCTATTGATTCTTGAAGTTAATGTTAGGGATGTTAACCATATTGTTGATATACAGCTGGTCGACTATTATGGCACATTCATGTATGCTTTGCGCCATACTTTGGTCATGTTTAGACGTGGTGATTGTGGATTGTGTGGTCACTATTGCGTTCTGAATTAGATTGCAGCAGATTTTTAATTCGTATTCGATGCTGCTATGACCTATTTATGGCTCAATGGAAGTTTGGGTTATCCATTTTACCTCTTGGCTATTCAGGTTCAAGCTGATTGTTGGATCATGTGAATGGTTTTACTCACAAGCTCGGTCATTATGGTTTATGTTATGATGAGTTGTGCTTGGTAATGGAAACCCTATGGTGTCTCATTATGATCGTTATGCTGCTGGCCTGCTGCTTCTGGTTCCATGTGATGTTCTACGTGATCACATGAGTACTAAGGGCCGATGTTTTAATATTTTCAATCTTTGCGAGATCATGTGAGGGATGGTGGTGTATGGTGTGACTTGATCATGTTATTAAGACCTGTGAACTGAATTCACATCTGATGATCCATGTTCTTATGGTGGTTCAAGTTAGTATATACTGGAAGGTTGGGTCGATTAGACCATGTTTATGCTTCAAATCTCATTTGCTACGGATTGCACTCGTATTAGGTTATTAGATTATGCTTTATGCATAATACTAATAGAAGCTGCAAATGGTTTTGTGTTGGAATATGCACTTGGAAGGCGGGGAAACTTGGTTTTGGGTTTCTTCATGTTCAAGATCTGGAGTGCTAAGATGACGAGGGGACTCAAGTGTTTATTTGAGTTGTGATGCATTGTATTTTAATTTTTAGTCATTTTTAGTTGTTTTTGGATTTTATGTGGTAGTGGTCTATTTCTTTGTATTAAAGAAAAGGTAGTGCCTATGTAACGGGCTGAGATATGGGATTCACCCATATTCATTGTATTTCAACGTTTTTTGGAGTAATGAATTTTGCCAGGGTGAATTAACCCTTTTACCCAAAAAAAACTTAATAAACTATAAATAATCACTGACATTTCATACATCAAATTGAAAACCCAACAGTTAAACATGAAAGCAGATGGTGGCTTTCGACAGTGTGTATATTTAAATTTACATGTACATTGATTAATTAAAAAAACACATTAAGTATAGTATTCCAGGTTTCCTACAATGGGAGTGTTTGGCATTAAATTAATCACATATTTTTTCTGCCAATATAAAATACTTAGACCCCCCACGACTGCTATTTACTTCTTCTATTGATACCCAAAAAAATGAACATAGAACCTAAGTGAAACTGAATCTTACATGCTATACTTTCACGGTTACAAAGCATCACAAAGCTCTTGATAACAACAATCGCCAAATTTTGCAAATTGATTAATTAAAAACAACCGAAGGATAAGCATTAAGCTTAGGCTTTTGAGAATGCGGTAAATTAAAATGCAACAATGAGACAATTTGATGATATTCAACAAACTATGAATGAATATACAACTACTATGTATACAAAACTGACACCGGTTATGACATTGCTATTGTTCACTTATGAGGTTTAAGCAGAGTTTATCAAAACTAAAAACATTTAAAGGACCTAGCTACATTTAAAGGACCTGAAACGTGTGCAACACAACCAACAACAAACGTGTTATAAGCAGCGTTTGTTTTGTGAACCGAGTTGCCACTGCCACAGCCAAAAAGAAGGGGTCGCCCAAAAGAAAAATGTTGCAACACTGTAAGGGAGAAGATGAAAACGTTCCAGAAAGCTACCAACCTATCTTTTGGCCATATCATATACACGTGTCGTCTAAAAATTAAGAAAAAAAAAAGAAAAAAAAAAGAAAAAAGAGGACACTTGGCCTGGCTACAGAGCCTCAGATGACGCCAGTTTTGGGCTAGTGAAACAGGCTGCTATTAAAACGGCGTCATTTTAATCCCCCTAATGTATAAGCTGAATATGCCAGCATCTTGGCTAATGTTGCCACACCTGGATGCTTAACATACTTACCCTGTAGGTTGTACCGGTTGGTCAGCTGATACAATGGCGTTATCTCCACCAGCAGCACCATCCAAACCCATTAGATTGGCAACACGTACTATCGCTAACAACTAACATAGAAATACTTTATTCAAATATAAATCTTACCATGTAATGTTTGAAAATCATCCAAAATGGGTCTTTAATGCTACTGATGCAGAAAGATGGTCAAAATTGTGTACCTAAAAAGCCAGAACAACTCTTGTAACGAACCGTCGGCTGATCGTTGAATCTGTGAGCTGAAGGCATGTGTGATGCATATGAACGTCGGTTTCATGCAAAATGCTGGCAGCCTTATCTAGCCTTTGGCTTGTAGTTGCTGCAGTAGTGGTTTAGAAAAAACTAAATTAATTTATAGTATCAACCATATGCTCTAATGCAATAGTAAATAGCAATGCATTTACTTTGAAGAATTTGAAGGTTGTTTATGTTACCGGAGTACTGTGTCACAGATACCGTTTGTGGCTTTTTTTTAGTATTTGCAACAACACATTCAAAAGGTTTAGAAAAATTGAAACCATACTTTATATCTTATACCAGTTAAAGTTTTTATTATCGCTAACGACATAATTACAATTAGATACTTGCATTCTGAAGTAGATTATCTCCAGTTATTGCTGCACCGGTGGCTATAACGGGTCGTTGTTCAAACATCCGTTCTTCGATACGAACATTTTCTGCAATATCGTCATTAGCTTCAATGCATATAGACTCAAGCATCAAAATAAAAATTTAGAAGTTTAATATAGTAACAGACGGTACTAACATGAGTTAAATACTCGAATAAGTATACAAAAAATTATGTAGTGGTCAACCTGCTACAAATATTTAGCTTGCCATTTATTTCTCAAGACCACTCAAGTACCAAGTTATTATAGCACCATTATATAGTATACTTAAGGGCCTAAAGACGTTACGTATCACATCACAAAAACCTCCAAGTGGTGATAATAGCTATGAAACTACAGAATAAGACTCATAGGTGTGTCCTATTTGCCGATCACTCTTTTGTGTAAAGGTAGGCTATATATACAACTATCATCACACGAACCATCTAAAACATTCCAAGCATACTAAGCAACTCTTAAATCATCAAATGGAAACTAAAACAGTTCAAACAAAAATACAGCATGCAACTTGTGTCTATTTTACTTTAACGTCCATACCTTTCAAAACATTCCCGTACGCGCTAAAAGCTTCTCGCAAGGTGGCGTCATCAGTAGCCAGCAACAATCCTGCAACAACAAAATGACTATATATATACATGCTCCCAAACTCGCATCAGACCCCTATACATATTAAAATTACCTCCAACAAAAACTTGACATTGTAATGTAGCGTCTTCACCACTCTCTTCATGTTGAAAGAATAGAAACTCGCAGAAACTTTTTTTTTAATTATTTTGTTCCCACACAAAAACCACCCATACAGCCTCAAAACTTCCCGTGGTCTCTACACCGCGACACACATGAGCGCAATTCCCCCAGTACATGTTATCTAAAGGAGGTTCTGCATAGTTACCAAAACTACAAAAGTAAGTGAATAAGTAGCTGAAAAAAGTTTCGGAACACAAAAAAAAAGTAGAGTAACCCAAAAGAAAAGCCGAGAATGTTTAAGAAAGAAAAAAGAAAGGTAATAATAATCTCACTTGTCGTTGGGCGTTGAACATCTGAATCCACTATTTCTACATGAATTATCTGTCTTATTTTCTGGCGCTTTGTTAATGCCCGTGACAACAGCAACCTTAAAATCATTAATATAATCTAAATTACAGAAGAAATTTATGTGAAGAATATCATAATAAGACTATAAGAGGGTGTTTGGGATAGCCGGTATTTTTGGGTTATCCGCTTATTTTCATGCAGATAATCAGTAAGTTTTGATAACCCAAAGTTCTAATATTTGGGCTTGTGACATGCTACATAATGTTGCAACATACATGAGAATTAGACTGACCAAGATTAAGTGAACAAAATTACCTTAAAGATGTACATGTCCGACTTCTAATTTGAACGTTCAACACTAAAAACTGCCGGTGCCATTGACTCAGGCTGTTTCCGGTTTTGGGTTGCTTTTTAACCAAAACAGGTGCTATAAAAAATATGCCTTAGCCGATAATTAACACATAAGTGGTACACATAAATATAAAGACAATCTTAATTTTCATCGACGATGACGATATCTCTTCTTGTTTTAGCTTTCTGCCTTTGTCTTTGTTCTCTAATATATGACCTGGAAGGTTGACAAACCATTACAGACATTATGTCGTTATTATGTTTAGTAGCTTAGATAATATTGAAGAAAAAATACTAAATAAACGGCCATCATACCATTACGTAGTACACTCGTTGCTTTCCTTTATAGTGTACTTTAGGCTTTCCAAGAAGAAAATGGTGCCGTGTACTGTACTGCGATAGTTGGTGGTTGCTGATTAGTGACGGTTATCAAAACTAAATAAGAAGGACAGACTCATTTACCTTGTATTCTGTAAATAGCCATCTTCGACAAAAAGCTCCATCACAGCCAACTGCAACAGGAATTAAAATGAAATTGTCAACTAAAAATCATGACTTTCATCTAATCAAAATCAAAAAGTAACTAAATTACAATTTCATATCCAATAACCAAAAATCATGACCTGAAGTAACCCAACATGAAGCGAGTTACTGGAAATTGATTCCACATCATACCATTCCATCAGAAAGTTTGTCACATCATTTACGGCTGCACATAACAAATAAAAAAATAACACACCAAGCATCCTACAACAATCAATTATATATTAAAAATAAACCGTTTAAGTTACTTACATTTTTTGTTCTTTTAATAGTGACTTTGGCTATAAAATGTATCCCTTCCCCGTAACGAATCTCCAAAACCACCATCACCACCACCACCATACGTTCTGCAGCCGCCTATCACCAACCAAAATCCTACAAATAAAAAAACTACAATTTTTTTTATATATAAAAACTAAACTAAATACCCATTAATCTTTATTCCACAGTAACATGTCATCTTAAAAAAACCTGTTAATTAACCCGTGTTGTTCCCGTTACACATGCAGAATTAACTACAAAGTTAATATAATTGTGTTCTATGACTGAATTAACGTATTGATTAATTTAAGCAAATAAGTAAAAGGTAAATATAAAAACACAAGTTTTTCAATGTTTAAATTCTTATTAGAAATTAATCAAAATAATTTATAACCAAGTGTTAGCAGAAATAACACTTGGGATTAAAACGACAAGGTATGGTTGTTCTCCTCTCTAAACTCAAGCTATGCTTGAGTGGCAACAATAAATGAACCACTGAGCTATCTCAGGGACTAAGTTGCTCTTTGGGGGAGAAAAGTGGTTTTGTGAAAGTCTAAGCTTTTAATGCACAAAACTTATCCACTTTTCTCCTTATGATCCTATTTATACACATGTATAAAAGAGCACCCGTGACTAAAGAATACAAAAGGATGACCTACCAAGTTTGACAAAGATACAACAGTATTTTAACAGTTACAAGAATCTATTTTGGGATAAGGTTAAAACTGCTTTCTGAACGTCAATGATAACACTGTTCTTGTTCTTACGCCATTCAGGGAAAGTTTGACTTTGCCCTGATAAGGACATCTCCTTATCTTTTCAAACTCTTCCCGCCTTGTCCCGCCTTTCTTTCAGACTTCAGATTCTTCAGGCTTGGTCTTCAGTCTTCAGTCTTTAGTCTTCAATAATAATTGTTGTTGAGGAGACTGGGGGTTCAGTGAGTTCTTGTCATCACTCACTGAACCCATTACCTTCTTCTTCGGCTTAAGTCACACTCAAGGAGTTCCGCCTCACTGAATGGTGAATCTTTCTTCTTAGACTCGTCTTAAGCATCCTGAAGGTAACTCACTGAGTGATTGTTCACTCAATGACTTGAGATTGTTCACGGTTGATTAACACTTGGCGTAATTTGTATTCAAATCCTGTTTTCAGGACGCTTGGGTACTGACGGACCCAACAATCTCCCCCTATTTTGATATAAATTATGCCTAAGTGTTTGATCAGTAGTGAGTGAGCAAATGGGCTTCTTCTCACACTGAATATACTAGAAAGCTATTAAAGGACACTGATATAACAAAACATGGGCCATCATTTTATTAATATCATTACATTTGTCCTAACATCTAAACATAATACTCAGGGACCTTGTACTCAGGCTTCCAAGATACCCATGAGCTCCAACTTAGCTTTCTTGGACACTAACACTTCTTTGTCAGGTCTCTCACTCATCATCTTATCCATCAGCTTGATAAACTCTTCGTTCTCAGGGCTCTTCACATGAATCACCATTAGCTTGTAAGCTAGAAGAGTTGTAGTTTCCATAAGATGTATGTCACTGACCCGTTGGAAGGCCTGCTGGTTAAACTCATCAACAAAGAAAATACCATACTCAGGAGACTTGATAACTTGATTGGGAACAAACTTAACCCCTTGAGGTGGAGTCCTGTCGCAATGAAGAGCTGCTATGAATCTTTCAGGCTCCTGTCCTACAACTTTCCTCTTCTTCCCAATCTTCTGAGTAGGTTCAGGAATTGCAAGTCCATGAGAAGCTAGTGCCTTCTTGTGATCTATCCCCAGGCTCTTAGCCACCATTTCCATCTCCTCATATTTGCTGTTCAGGGTAGCTAGGAGATTAGGAACAAACCTGCTTTGCTTCTTCCTCAGGATGGGCCCCATCATGTCCCATTCTTTTAGCCCGTAATCTGAGAACTTGAAGGGTTGGTTCATCTCAGTCTTTCTTGGTCCTCTGTGAACCGTAATGCTTACTAGCTTGGTGTTGTGAATGGTCATGTCTGTTATGGTGCCTTCACCCTTAGTCTTTATCAGATACCATAGATACTTCTCATAGGTTTTCTTCCTCTTTTCTTCCTTAAGCTTGACCTGCTAATTGTGTTCCTTGATGCGGTCAGCCTGAAGCTTGAGGAATTCTTCCCCCTTGATGTCCTAGTCAGTTTCCTTGATTACCTCCTTGGCCACTTTAACAATTTCAGGCCTACTGAGTGTCTCAGCCTTTTTCTCAGCCCTTCTTTTGTCCTGTTCATCCAGGACTTCGGCCACTTCCTGCGGAGTTCTAAAGAATTTACTCCCATCATCTAAGGTGACTTCAAAAGGGGAATCTGGATCAGGACGCCTTTCTGTTGATGCCTTCACCAGTTGTAATTGAGGAGGATCATCAGTCACCATGATTCCCTTCCCTTTGTCAGTAGGAGGAGGTTGACTGGATGAGGATTTAGGAACTTCCGTTGCTGTTGCTTCAGGTTGAACAGGGATTGTAGCAACAACAAGTGCAAAAGATGCAGGTTCAGGAATATGTTCATCAAATTTCTTCCCCTCAACAGATGTTGGTGCTTCAGTATAAGCATCTGTTGACTGAGGAGGTGGGGTAACCGGAGAAGCCTGAAGAATAGACAGGATGCTGGAGACCATCTTCTTTATATCAGTGGTCTCATTCTTCAGTGCGGATATGTCATCCGCCATGGTATCTTGAGTTGTTTTGAGTTCAGTGACCTTTGTGGTGTAATGGTTGATCAGCTCATTATGTTTGTTGAAGAGCTGATCAAATGATGCGGATATCTTTGTCAGGCATTAGTGACTAACTGTTGAATTGCATCCTGCTGAGACCTTAATGGTTTTAGATCCACCTCCTAAAGAAGCTTGAGTAGCTCAGTAATGTTGGTGGAGGTGGTCTTCTGAGTATCCATGAACTCAGTCAGCTTGGTGATCAGGGTGGGATCATCTCTGAATTCTTCCTGAATAGAATCAAGAGTCTGCAAGATGTTGCCCAACTGTTTATCTTGTGTAGAACCCAGACTGTCAAGAGATGCTTCAACAGTAGCCCTGAAGTCAGCATAGGAGACTGCTGCTTCAGTGTGCTGTTCCCAATATTCTTCAGAAATCTCACGAAAAAGAGCAGTGTTGGCTTTGCGGAGGAACTTGACCAGCTGCCTTTCAGTGAGTGGAAGAATATTATCACACTTCTGCAAGTAAGGGGGAGTAGCAGGAGCAGATGGAGTGCCTGATGATGATGATGTGGTTGGTTGTGGTTGGGGTTCTGGTTGATCCTCAGGAGGAGGAGATGATTGTGGTTGTTCAGGGTGCTGAGGAGAGTTATAAGTGTCAGTCTCCATTTCGTCCCCAGCACCAAAAACATCGTCTTCTCCAAAATCGACCATTTCTTCCTCTGACTCGTCATTTATCAGTCTTTCGAGATCTGCCAGAGTAGGAACCTTGTGGGAATCCGGCTCCCCCTCAAAAGAGGGCTCACCTTTGTTGTGGCCAGGTCCTGACCCCTCCAGGAGAACAAAGTGGGTTTTCTTTGCCTGGTCCATGGAGTCAGTTCCTAAGAGACTGGATCCACCATGGGGGGTTTTAGGATCCGTATCAGCGCCTTCAAGGACTGGCGGGTGTTTTCCAGTACTATCACTAGGCAATGAGATGTTGAGGTCCCCCTTCTCAGCAGGATTGTACTGTCCTGATGAGGATATAGGGACCGTTTCTCCCTGAGATCCTGAGTGTGATTGCTCAGGACCATAAACGGGAAGTTGTATGTTTAGGCCCCCCTTTCCACCAAGGTTGTGCTGCCTTGATGAAGATTTAGGGGCCGGTCCTCCCTGAGACTCTGGTTGTGATATACCAAAGCCGTAAGCGGGATGTGAAAGGGTGTGGGTCCCCTTCTCAGCAGAGTGGTGCTACTCTACTGAGGGTATAGGACCCTGTACTCCCTCAGGCAAAGGTGATGATTTACGAGTGCCTTCATCGGGATGTGAGAGTTGGAAGGTTCCTGACCCCACTAACTTGTATATGTCAGTAGAGCCATGTGGAGCGGGTTTGCCCGAGGACCCTGAGGGTGATTTCTCAGAATCCTCCATTGGCTTTTGTTTTGTGGCCAAGAGGGTCTCAGTAATGGGTGTCTCAGTGGTCTTGGCCTTGGGTTGCCTTTCTTGAGGCTTTGAGGCAGTAGTCTCAGTGGCGAGTGGTTTAGGTTGAACCACCTTCCTGAACCTTGCCTTTTTCTTCTTCTCCTTCTTTGAAGGAGAAGGCACAGGAGAAATCGCGTCTCGTCCCTGAATGACCATCAACATGTATGTGGTCAAGGGGACTGGTGTTACCTCAGTAAGGTCTCTCGAGTAATTAACCTTGTGTAAGACGTCAGGGTTGGATCCCTGGACATTTGGCCTGATATACTCGGAGCCTAACAAGTCCTGAAGCACACAGGAAATGAACCTAGGGTAAGACATGTGTCTTTGCCTAGATTTCCCTAATAGCTTGGCTATGAGGTCTCTGAAGATTATCTCTACAATATCGATTTTTCTGCCCTCCAGGAGGCTGAACACAATCATTTGTTGTGATGTGTTCAATTGCTCCGTGGAGGACTTATTGCCACCAAGGACCTGAATGACAAAGGTCATCAGGATCCTCCAGACCAGGTCTTGATTATTGGGGCTTTTGCCAATAAGGTTCCTGGGGCCACGTCAGGATGCTTGTCATCATGTGGCCCTAGTAAAAGTAATTCAGCCTTTACTTCTGCATCAGTGGGCTGAGGGTCAAAGTTCTCATCAAAATCAAGATCTGTGGCCTTGATAAAGGTTTGTTAATTCAGGGAGAGGGTCTTTCTCCCGTTCATCACTGAGAACGTAATAAGGGTGTCCTTGATGTCATCAGGGTTAGTTGCCATTGCAGTACACCAGAACTCCCTAAGATAGTCATGATATATGACTAGGGGTGTTTTTGTAAACGTTGTAGAAAGAAAGCAGTTTTGAAGATATTTTACCACATTCTTATACGCCCAAAATTTTTCAGGGTAGGCAAAATTCCCTACAACGTTGTTTTTGGTCATATCCACGCCCTCCATTGTGAATTCCACATTTGGGGCGCAGGTTATAGCCTTAGAAGCAGCCATTTAAAAAGTCTTGGTTTTGCAAGAAAAGATGGTCTGGGTCTAAAGATGAAGAACACACACACTAGTTTTTGAGAGAAAAAAAACAAGAGTTTGATTAAAAATTTCTAAAAAACGTGTATGTGTTAATTTGTTTGGGGGTATTTATAGGGAAGTGGAGGGGGTGAGGTGGTTTTGGCATTAAGCGGGTTTTTCTCACAATTTGAAAACCGTTTTGTATAAAACGTTTGGAGTCCGCATTAAATGCCACATCTCCACTTTCCCGGGTTTTGCGCAACAGTCGAGGTGAACAGTTGTGCCGTCTGCAAAAAGTGTAATTTGCAGAGTTACATCATCACATATGTATGATGTGTGAGAGGAGGCATTAAATGCCAAGTGGGAAAAAGGGATGATGAAGTGGGGGCCCATGATGTGGATGCCAGTTGGTATAAGAACATATATTCCTATATTAAATAGGTATTCAGTTACCAACCTCGGACATTTACTAACTAGATACTTAGAGCATTAAGTATAGCATTGAATGTCATCATGAGGCCCCTGAATGATTTTTCATTCAGCTTGAGGGGTTCAGGGAGGAAATTCAGTGATCTTTTTCACTGAGAGACACATTGAGTCAGGGACCTGAGGTTTTTAGAATTTACACTTAGTTGGATGGATTCAATCAGTGGACTGATTCTCAATGTCCAACATTCCCAATTCAGCTTTCAGTCTTGTGAAAGTTGGTTCATCCAAAGGTTTGGTGAATATATCAGCTAGCTGATATTCAGTGGGAATGAAGTGTAATTCAATGTCACCATTCATGACATGGTCCCTGATGAAATGATATCTAATATCAATGTGTTTTGTTCTCTGATGAAGAACAGGGTTGTTTGAGATGGCAATTGCACTTGTGTTATCACAAAAGATGGGAACCATCTTGTAATGGATGTCATAGTCACTGAGTTGACTTTTCATCCATAGTACATTTGCACAACAACTAGCTGCTGCAACATATTCAGCTTCTGCTGAGGACAAGGCAACTGATTGTTGCTTCTTAGCACTCCAACAGACTAATTTTCCACCAAGAAATTGGCAGGAGCCTGAGGTGCTTTTTCTGTCCATGTTGCAGCCTACATAGTCAGAGTCTGAGTATCCCTTGAGGTCAAAGCCTGAACATTTTGGATAATATAATCCAAGACTTGGAGTACCCTTCAGGTACCTGAGGATCCTTTTCACAGCTGTGAGATGTGTTTCTTTTGGGTCAGACTGATATCTGGCACACAAACAGACTGAGAATTGGATATCAGGCCTTGATGCGAGTAGATACATCAGTGACCCAATCATTCCTCTATATAGAGTTTGATTGACTGGTTTTCCAGCAAGGTCATGACCAAGGTTGTTTGGGGGAACCATGGGAGTGTTGACTAAGGCACAGTCACTGAGCTCATACTTTTTCAGTAGGCTTCTGGTATACTTCTCTTGATTGATAGAGGTTCCTTTATCAGTCTGCTTGATTTGCAGTCCAAGGAAGTAAGTCAGTTCTCCCATCATGCTCATTTCAAATTTCTTTGCCATCAGTTTTTCAAACTGTTTGCAAAGTTTATAACTTGTTGAGCCGAATATGATGTCATCCACATATACTTGAACAAGAATGACATCACCATTTGTTCTATAGATAAACAATGTGTTGTCTATCTTGCCTCAGACAAATTTGTTTTGGATCAGAAAGGCTGAGAGGGTTTCATACCATGCCCTGGGAGCTTGTTTCAATCCATATAGGGCTTTGTCAAGCTTGCAGACATAGTCAGGAAACTCACTGCTTTCAAATCCAGGAGGTTGTTGAACATAAACTTCTTCTTTCAGTGAACCATTCAGGAATGCACTTTTAACATCCATTTTGGTACACTTTGAAGTTCATGTAGGTTGCAAATGCAAGGAAGATCCTGATGGCTTCCATCCTTGCTACTAGTGCAAATGTCTCTTCATAGTCAATGCCTTCTAGCTGATTGTAGCCTTTGGCAACAAGTCTGGCCTTGTTTTTAATGACTATGCCATTTTCATCAGTTTTGTTTTTGAACACCCATTTCATGCCAATGACTGTAACATCCTGAGGACATTTGACTAAGGTCATTACCTTGTTTCTGTCAAATTGTTCCAGTTCATCATGCATGGCCTGAACCCAACTAGGATGTTTAAGTGCTTCTCTGACACTTTTGGGTTCAATTGTGGAAATGAAGTCCACAAATAGGCATTCATTGGCTGAGGCTGCTTTTAGTTTGGCAGCCATGCTTCTAGTGAGCATGCCTTCAATAGGCTCTCCAATGATATTGACAAGTTCTATATCTTTAGACCTAGTCCAACTGTCTTGAGGTCTTGGATACTGATTAGAACTTGTGGAGGCTTGATTGGGTGGAGGTGTAGGTTCTGGTGCAGACACTTGATGATCTTCAGGATCTTGAGTGTCTGACTGGGTTGGCTGATCACTGAGATTGTTTGGTTCCTGAGCACTTTGTTCAACCTAATTGATTGCATCAGTACTTGTTTGTGCTTCAACAAACTCAGTGATGGTTGGGTGAGGAAGGTTGTGAGGGACAATGTAATAGGAGATATCAGCATCAGCTTGATATTGAGTGGAAGGATTATTCTCAGGATGATATTCATCAGGAGGATATCTTGATGAATCATCAATTCCTATCTCTTCCACTGAGGTGCTTGAGAACCTGATTGCTTCAGTGCTCTCATCAATGGTAACATGAAATGTTTTCTCAGTTTGCTGTCTCCTTGTATTGAACACCCTGAAGGCTTTTGAGACAAGTGAGTATCCCAGGAAGTATCCATCATCAGCCTTAGCATCAAATTTCCCTAAGTGATCCTTGTGATTATGAATAAACACAGGACACCCAAAGACATGAAAGTAGCTGATGTCATGGATCCTTCCCTTGAATAACTCATAAGGGGTTTTGCTATGTCTCTTGACAATGATAGATTTGTTTTGTGTGTAACAGGCAGTCTTTACTGCTTCAATCCAGAAGTGTTTGGATAGGACTGATCCATTTAGCATTGTCCTAGCAGCTTCAATGAGTGTTCTATTTTTTCTTTCAGCAACACCATTTTATTCAGGTGTGTATGGAGAGGAAATTTTTTGGGAAATGCCTTTCTCATCACAGAAACATTCAAGTTCATGGTTTCTGAACTCTGTCCCATTGTCAGTCCTAATCTGTTTGAGTTTTATGTCATTCTAATTTTCAATGTTCCTGACAAAGGACATGATTGTTCTAGCTGCCTGACTCTTTTTGGTTAGAAAGTAAACCCAAGTATATCTTGAGTACTCATCCACTATGACCAGAGTATATTTCTCATGGTTAATGGATCTAGGACTGATGGGCCCAAAGAGATCCATATGGAGTAGATGAAGGCAACTTCTGATGGAGAAATTTGTCTTGGTTTTAAAGGATGCTCTATGGTGTTTACCTTTTTCACAGGCAGAGCATGGTTTATCCTTTGAAAACACAAGTGATGGTAAGCCAAGGACCTTGTTTTGTTTCACAAGATTGTTTATGTTTTTGAAGTTCAGATGGGAGAGTCTCTTATGCCAAAGCCAGTTAAGGGTTTCAGTGGCCTTAGCAAAGAGACAAGTTCCATTCTGAGTTAGACTGGACATGTGCAACACATAAATATCTCTTCTTGGTGCAATAAGGACTACTTCCTTATTTGCATTGAATATGGTTCCTTGCTTATCATCAAACTGAACTATGTATTTGGCATCACATAGTTGACTGACACTGATTAAATTGTACTTAAGACCATTGACATAAGCTATCCTAGTAAAGACTATACCACTACAGTTTACTGAACCATAACCTTCAGTGAGACATGATGAATTATCAGCAAATACAACCTTGGGTCCTGGTTCCTCTACATATTTGTGCAGATACTCTTTCACACCAGTCATGCTCCTTGAACATCCACTGTCTAGATGCCAAACTGGCTCCCTGGCATGTCTCTGCACAAATGGTAAACTGAGTTAGTTCTTTCTAGGACCCCTCTTCTTTGAGGGCTTGGCTTTAATAGCCTTCTTAAAAGTAACAATTGATGCATGGTCAGTGGTTGAATGGACTAAGCTACCACAGATTTTGCAATTTATTGCAGAAGTAGACTCAGTAGACTGAGAGGATGATTTGGTGATTCCTCTTCCTGTCTGAATGACCTTCTCATGTCCTGAGGTGTCATGAGTGGGATCACCACATATGTCACAACTTGTGTCCATTAGGCAATCCTCAGGAAGGTGGTCATTGAAGCCACAGTGTGGGCAAGGAGGAAAAGGCTTTGCCTTTTGTTTCTGCTTCTGCTTAGAATCAGAAGGATACTTAAAAGCTTGAGCTTTAAAGTTAGCAATTTTTGATGTGGCTGTGTAGGACTGATGATCAGAGGTCCTGTGATCTTCCTTTTTGCATATCATGCAGAAAAGGATTCTGAAGCAATCATCAGTGGGATGATTGGTATATCCACACAGCTCACACCTTTGCTGAGGTTTGGAGGGTTTTGGTTTGGTGGTGCTTGAGGAAGCTATTTTGGATTCCTTCATCTTAGATTGAGAAGGTTTCTCAGAAGATTCAATCTTCTCACTTAGCTTCCTGATAAGCTCAGCCAACCGATCAATTTTTGAATCAGGGCTTTCTGTTTTTACTTCAGAAGGGACTGAAACTGTTGAGTCATCAATGGGAACTGAGACTTCAGGTGTTTGCCTTTTCAGGATGGTTTTTCCCATTCCTGACTTCTCCTTTGGAGAATGTTGAGAATAGACTAATGGTGTGAATTCTGAGCTTGGTGCAGCTCCTGGAAGGACTTTCAGAGGTGGGAGTGGTGCAAGTGATTTTGATTTAGACTCCTGGATAGACTCAGTACTACTGGGTTTCTCAGTGAGTCCAAGCATGTCCTTTATAGCCTGACTTTTAGGCTCCAAGATTTTCCCAGTCTCAAAGTTTGGCAACTTACTTACTAGGTTGTTTCTGACAATCCAGTCATTAGACTTGGGTATCATCTCTTGGTCAAAGGATATGCCAGCTGGAATAAAAGCCTTTTCACTGAGACTCTCACTGGGGGATTTAGTGAGTTGGTCTTCTCCTATGACTTTCTTGTTTTCACTAGGAATAAGACTCACATTTTCATAGACTTTTGGATTCTTTTTAGTCCAACTTTCTACGATAGCTTTTTCTTTGTTAAGCTCAGCTTGGAAAGCTTGATTTTGTTTCAAAATTTCAGTGTTTTGAATTTGTAGTGTAACAGCTTCAAGCTTGGCTTGTTTTAAAACAAGTAATTCATCTCTACACTTATTTAATTCTAACACAAGATTATTATATTTTGACAACAAATTGAGTCTCTGCTCTTCGACAAATTTAAGATCAACATCAATATAATTCATATAAGACTGCCAATCAGAATCATCATCCATTGAAAGTAAAATATTTTTTTTTGGGTAAAGGGAATTACCCCGGTAAATATATAACCAAAAAATAATGTTAAGTACAAATGGAATGTGGCAGAGTGCCACATTAACCTCAAGCAAAAGCTTGATAAACTAGTGTTTATGACAGGCCATAAACACAAACAATCCTAGCTAAATTACAAATCAACTAACTAGGCATAAACAAGAATAAACTTGTAACCAGCGAACATCCCGCTTCCACCCGTAAACACGAAAGGAGCAAGGCGACCCAGGAAGTTTGCCTCCTTCAAAACCCTTTCCAAGAAAAAACCCAGTGGGAAAACCTTGGAGTAGGGAAAAAGAGTACAACCCATTCCTGGCACTCCCCTCGTGTACAAAACAAGCAATAACGACCGTCCCATCATGAACTTGAACCACCAGCAATGATCACCGATCCAGGTAGCCTCCATGTATCCAAAATCCTTCTAATCTGCAAAGAGTTCTTTGTAAACCGAAATGAGAGGATCTTCAACCGAACAATGGTAACAATATCATCAAACACCTGAGTATATGACTTAAGCCTCTTCTTAAAAAGCCTCGAGTTACGCTCACTTCAAATAGAGTAACATGTAGCAGCAAGAAGAAGACGGGAAATCACACTACTAGCAGAACCTCCTTTAGACAAAGGTATAAGATACGCAACAGCATCTTGAAGCCTAGGTGGAATATTATCCATACCACACAGCGTACGAACTCTTGACCACACCTGTAAAGAAAAAGAGCACTCAAAAAAGAGGTGAGTATGAGAATCAGGTTGATTATCACAGAATGGACATCGAAGCAGGTTTAAGTCAGTAGAAGGACCGACATCCCATTGCCTCAACCTATCTTGCGTTTTCAGCTTGCCACTAACGACAAGCCACATGTTAAATGCATGTTTCGGGATACACTAAGGGAACCACATGACTTGAAACCATGGTACCGGATTATCCCTAACACGAACAGAATCCCAAACACGTGAAATAGTAAATGGCTTGAAATCACCATTAGGCATTCTCCAAACCAGCTCATCATCAACACCATCAATTAACATGGGAGAATTAATAAGCAATAGCTCAGGAATCCTATCAATCCATTCAATAGGCCATCTCCAGTCGCCATCAGTAAGAAGATCACCTACAACATCATTAAAAAAAAACCCAGAACGAGATATATCTCTAGCAGTAAGCAAAGTCCTAAGAGGGCTCAATGAACACCAATTATCAAACCATATAGACGCCCTCTTCCTATTACGAATATGGAACTAGAAGAAAGGCCGAATAATAGGATGAATCAAAAGCAATTTCCTCCAGCCCCAGCTCATATCACCCGTGCATGGAACATCCCAAAAACTTCTACCACGAAGTTTATAAGCGTGGATCCATTTAACCCATAAAGATTCTTTATGGGTCAGAATACTATAAACATGTTTTGCCATAAGCGCCACATTAAAATCATGAAGGCTACGAATACCAAGACCACCCTCCTCTTTTGGTTTACAGATATCTTCCCACGCTACCTTAGCCTTGCCCTTTTTCATATCACCTTAACACCATAAAAACCCACGCATAAGCTGTTCAAGATCATGAATGACTCGAACGGGGAGGATAAAGACAGAAGCCCAATATATATGCATAGATGATAAAACAGAAATAATGAGCTGTAAACGACCAGCCATAGATAAAAATTTATTCTTCCAATCTGCAATCCTATTTTGAACCCTTTCCACTAGAACTTTACAATCCCGATACAACAACCGTGAAGATATCAGGGGGACGCCCAAATACTTAACGGGGAGAGTACCATCATTAAAAGACAAAGAGTTTAAAATAGACAACTTCACCTGATTAGGCACATGACAAAAGAATGCCGTGCTCTTAGGTATACTTGGAACCAGGCCCGATACATTCTTGAACTCCTCTAAAGTATCCATAACCACACTAGCTGAAACAACATCACCATGTGTAAAAATAAAGAGATCATCAGCAAAGCATAGGTTAACAATTTTCTGCCTTTCACACAAATTGTGGTATTGGAATTCAGTCGACTGCTCCACCCTTTGCTGCAATAAAAGAGTTAAAACTTCCATAACAAGAGTAAACAAATAGGGCGACATAGGATCACCTTGACGAAGACCCCTTCTACCCCGAAACCAACCATAAATATCCCCATTAATGCATATGGAGTACGAGACACTAGTAACACAAGCCATAATCGATGAGATCATCGTGGTGTGAAAACCAAACCCAACCAGAATATTCTCAAGAAAATGCCAATCAACAGTATCATACGCCTTCTGGATGTCAATCTTAAAGGCACATCTAGGCGGTCCACGAGGGCGGTGGTAGTTACGCATTAATTCTTGAGTAAGAAGAATATTATCAGAAATATTACGCCCCGGAACAAAAGCAGACTGATTAATACTAACAACATCTCCAAGCCCCTCTTTAATACGATTAGTAATAATTTTACTAATGCATTTATAAAGAACATTACAACAAGAGACAGGCCTATAATCATTTACCTTAGCGGGAGTGGAGACTTTAGGAACAAGAGCAATAATAGTGTGATTAAGCTCCTTAAGAAGTTGCCTATTATTAAAAAAGTCCCGAATCGCCAAACATACATCATTACCAACAATATCCCATGCCTTTTTGAAGAAAGCAGCCGTGAAACCATCTGGACTCGGGGCCTTATTATCACCAATAGAGAACATAGCATCCTTAATTTCATCATTTGTCACGTCCCTCACCATCCAAACAGCCCTTACCGAATCCCCTTTTTCATGGTTATGTTGACCCATTCTCCATTCCTAGCATGGCTTTTTCCAACAGCCATCTGAGAGTGCCATCAGTGCACTGACACAAACTTCCTCATCATCTGAAGAGACCTCTTCTTCATCCCAGTCGTATGCTTCAGCTACTAGAACCTTGTTCTTGGCTTGAACAGGTTTGGGGGTTTGAGCAGCCTGAGACATCAAGGGATTGGCCTCAAGGAGAGCAAGTTTAGCCTTAGCTTTTCTATATTTTGCTTCAAAATCTTTTTGACTCTTTTGAACATTATTGTTTTGAAAATGTTGGGTCGACTGAAGCATTTTGGGTTGAAACTTGCTAGTTCCTGATGAAGAACTGTTTCCAGAAAATTTATAAAAGGGTTCTGAGGTTATTTTTGAAAAACAGTCTTTAGCAAAATGACCCTTTTTACCACATTTAAAACATTCACTGGTTTCATTTGCTTTAACTTTTGAAAAGTTTGACTGATTTCTTTTGATAAAACGTTTTGAATTAGCAAGGAGTGCCCTTTCTTAAAATTCTAAATGTAAATCATTTAGGTACTCCTCACTAGTTCTATCATCAACCTCATCATCAGAATCCTCTTGAAATCCTGCACTACACCATTAGAATAAAAGGCAGTTGATATGGGTGAGGAAGTCAGGGTCTTCTTGGACTCAAGAGCTTTCTTAGAGTCTGGGTATCTCCTTGAGATTAAGTTGTCTTCATAGACAAACTTCCCATAGATCTCTAGGAGCTCAAGTGTCTGAATGTGATTAGCATTCCTGAGGCCCTGTGAGAAGTTTAGCCACTTCTCAGGGAGACTGTTGACAAAGCCAACATTTATCTCATGCTTAGACAATACTACACCATCATTTGACAATTCATTTATTAGTGTCTTGTATCTGGTATATGTCTGAGAGAGACTTTCAGAGTCCTTTGCCCTGAAAGTGTTATACTCAAGTTTCAGATCCATGATCCTATTTTTCTTGGTATCTGAGGGACCTTCAAAGCTATGAACCAAGTCAAGCCAAGTTTGTTTGGCTGTAGAACAGTTTATGACTGATTCCATTGTATCGTTAGGAAGACAAGATACAATTATGCTTTTCAGGCACTGGTCTTGATTGACCACCCTCCTCTCATCTATAGTCCACTGAGCTTCAGGTTTGATTAACCCCTCAGCAGTCTTAGGGACATATGGACCTTCATTGATACAAGTGATGTAGTATGGTTCCATACCAGTCAAGTAGCAAAGCATTCGCTTTTTCCACTTGCTAAATTTTCCAGCTTCGAGTCTGGGAGCAACAGCTAAATAGCTACCACCCTTTTTATCGACGAGTTGGGGCACATTAATATCAGCCATAGTAGGATCTTGGTTTTAAAAACCTTTTTAGCACTCTTTCATTTTTAAAAGATTTTACAAACCAGAGGCTCTAATACCACTTGTTGTTCCCGTTACACAAGCAGAATTAACTACAAAGTTAATCTAATTGTGTTCTATGACTGAATTAACGTATTGATTAATTTAAGAAAATAAGTAAAACGTAAATATAAAAACACAAGTTTTTCAACGTTTAAATTCTTATTAGAAATTAATCAAAAGAATCTATACCCAAGTGTTAGCGGAAATAACACTTGGGATTGAAACGACAAGGTATGGTTGTTCTCCTCTCTAAACTCAAGCTATGCTTAAGTGGCAACAATAAATGAACCACTGAGCTATCTTAGGGACTAAGTTGCTCTTTGGGGGAGAAAAGTGGTTTTATGAAAGTCTAAGCTTTTAATGCACAAACCTTATCCACTTTTCTCCCTTATGATCATTATACACATGTATAAAAGAGCACCCGTGACTAAAGAATACAAAAGGATGACCTACCTAGTCTGACAAAGATACAACAGTATTTTGACAGTTATAAGAATCTATTTTGGGATAAGGTTAAAACTGCTTTCTGAACGTCAGTGATAACACTGTTCTTGTTCTCACGCCATTCAGGGAAAGTTTGACTTTGCCCTGATAAGGACATCTCCTTATCTTTTCAAACTCTTCCCGCCTTGTCCCGCCTTTCTTTCAGACTTCAGATTCTTCAGGCTTGGTCTTCAGTCTTTTTTTTTTGGGTAAAAGGCATTCCGCCCGGCAAAATTCATTACACCAAAAAACGTTGAAGTACAATGGATGAGGGTGAAATCCCCCACCTGGGCCCGATCAGGGCTAAAAACAACTGCACCACATGTGCATCAAATAAAAGTGAACAAGCTAAACAAATAGCGAACAAACAAAACAAAGAAAGTGATCATGACATGCCATAACCACAAACAAAAAAATTATTTCATTTTGCGACCTTGCAACTTGAAGTCTCCCCTGGATTTAGAAGAATTCGAAAAAGATGCAAAGTTATTATATGGTTCATCCTCCACCTCATCATCACTTAAATCAGCTTGCGTTTCAGAAGGAATAACGTTCTCCTCGGGATCAAAAGCAAGAGAATCAAATGGGTTCGGAGTTGCTATATTAGAATCCTGTGTTACCTGTTTCAGATTCACGTTGTTAGAAGTAGAAGCAACATTAGGATTACCCTGCTTCTTCGTTGGACGGTAGTAGAAATTGGGTTTCGGCTTGTTTAAACGAACCCCATCAATGTTACGAGCCTTTTCAGGTTGTTTCCCATTCCCTTTCTTCCGTTTAACTTCCTCAAAACCATCATTAGATGTTTGGGTTGGAACAGCCTCAATAGGCCTCTTGGGGCATTGATCAATACCATGACCAAAAATCTTACACAACTGACACCTTGGAGGTTTCCACTCATACTCAACTCGAATAATCTCTTTAGAGAACCCCTCACCATCCATGAAAGGAAGAGCAACAATAAGACTATCTTTTAATTCATTTTCAGAACTAACCTCAGCCAGCACCCGCGCATAACTGCAACGACCCCAAGCCTCTTCACACATCTTGCTAGTCATAGAATCAAGCATCTTAGGAACACCAAGTTGTGTAGCAATAAGACTTAACCCCTCTGCTGAATAGGCCGCAATAGGAACATCATGGAGCTTAATCCACACCGGTATTTTAGTCAAATCTTCCTTTAGCAAACTCGTATTCAGCGTGCATTCTTTAAGAATAATCGGAACATTACGTATAGTCCACGGACCAGATTCCAACACATCTTCCATGCCTTTTCTAGTATCAAACTGAAAAAAGAAAAATCCTTTCGCATTTCTCATAACCTTGGTTAAACCATATTTCGACCACACACTACGTACATAGTAATCAACTACCGGAAAGGCCAAACTCTTACCAATAAAATACCCGTAGAGAGTATTCTTGAATTTATTACTAACCTTCTCCATTGTAGCTCGTGGTATTGCAACATCAGCCCCCTCACATTTAAGATCAGACTCCAATGTGCCCACACTCACCTTTGGTTTTGACGATTCAGGTTTTAAAACCTGTGCAAATGAGACAGATTCGGAACCCTTGGTGACCTCTTGTGGTTCAGATGGTACATGGGTTTGCACATCATCACCATTTGCAGAAGTAACCCCATTCAGCCCACAACTCTTCTCATTATTTTCTACCTCACCAAATTGAACCGAAGGTTTTGCCCTAACAGGAGATCTGCTGGAACGTAACATGTTACCATCAATGTTCTTAACCTTACGCGCTAAAGAACTCAAAACCTCACTTAAATCATCCTCATCTCCCTCAATCGTCATCACTAAAAACCGCAGCAAACAACCTCAACAAAGCACAACGAAACCCTAATTCGAATGGTAAATAATCACTAGATAATAATAACGAACTAAAGATGACGAAAATAAACCTGATCGCAAATAAATAATTAAGATAGGATCGATTGAAACCAAGAGATCAACAACCGACCTACTAGGAAAATAAAGGAAAATGCGATCGGGAATAAAAGTCGACAACAAAAAAACCCTAACAATCGAAAAAACCAAAAAACCCTAAACGATCAAGCAAGAAATTCAATTAAGAATCGAATAACAATGAATGTTAATCAATAACTTAATCAGATTAATGCAAGAAACACATAGGATTAAGAAGATTTGATGAAGATCGAATGCATAGGTTTAGGGTTTTTTAGTCGCCATTTTAGAGAGAGGTTATACTTGCACACTCATAGCACATTCTCTGGTCTTCAGTCTTTAGTCTTCAATAATAATTGTTGTTGAGGAGACTGGGGGTTCAGTGAGTTCTTGTCATCACTCACTGAACCCATTACCTTCTTCTTCGGCTTAAGTCACACTCAGGGAGTTCCGCCTCACTGAATGGTGAATCTTTCTTCTTAGACTCGTCCTAAGCATCCTGAAGGTAACTCACTGAGTGACTGTTCACTCAGTGACTTGAGATTGTTTACGGTTGATTAACACTTGGCGTAATTTGTATTCAAATCCTGTTTTCAGGACGCTTGGGTACTGACGGACCCAACCTGTTAATTAACCCGTTTTAATTAACAATTCCAAACATCACCTAAAACCTTAAAACACAACAAAAGCAAATTCATGAAACCAATAACATCTAATGAAACCATAAAAGCATACCAGTCCCAGCCTCTCCTTTACCCAATAATCACTCACTTTGCACCATTGATCATTCTCCCAGAGTTTTGGCTTTCAACAATTTTCAGAACCAAAGATTTGTTCTCATCAAGGTACTGCATAAAAAATCAAGTAATTAACACCTAATATTCGATAATTTCAATTAAAAAAAAAAGAAAGAAAGAAAGAAGTTAAGATGAAATAATACCCTTCCAGTGATTTGAAATAAGGTAAACCGAACTGATAATAATGAGACAGAGACAGAGACAGAAACATAGAGGCGGTGAGATTAGTGTTTGTGTGTGTTGAGATTCCACGAAGAAGATAGCTATGCAGACTCAGGCGGTGGCATTGTTAATATCAAACCGAGAAAAAAAAAAGAAAAAAAAGATACAGACTAAGATCTTGGGCCTTGACAGCAGCACTGGGTTGGGCCATTGAGACGGGAATCAAAATGACCGGATGTGCGTCGTTTTCGATGCTACATTATATATATATAGTAATTACGGCTGCACATGTGACTCTCCCAACCCTTGGCGATTTTGGCGATTTGATAAATCCCTACATCGATTTCATTATAATTCCTTACAATCCTTTGTTGATCATTAATTAATAATTCTCCAATTGATCTATCAACGTGGGTCGGTGGTTGAATTTATTCCTTGTGATCACAATTGTCGGTTGTAGCTTTATTTTTAATCGTTTAGGGTATCCACTCAATCGCTGGTTACTATTTAATTATTATTTGCATGCAATTGATCACCCTTATCTGATTATTTGCATGTAAATATAATTCTAACGACGGATAATCTTTTTAGTATTTTCTGTCTTCGCTGTTTTAGGGTTCTATTGAATCGGTTTCATCACTATCATTTAAACCGACTATTAATCACTGTTCGATTACTGGTTATGGGTTGATATATTGGACGTTCATAATTATAAACCCTAGTTTTAACTAGGGTTTTCTCGGATTGGTTTTGAAGGTCTGACGTTAAATCCTTCTTGTTTCTGTTTTGCGATCTGCTTGTTTTGGACTGTTGATTAAGTTATGGAATATATGGGAGAGTTGAATGCTGAGCTCCTCCGCTCAGTTGCTGCTAAGGTACATGAACGGAATGAACATTCAAAGAAGGTGGAAGGAAACGCTGGTGTTTCGCTGTCCAAGAAAGCTATGAGGGGTCTTCGTAACCCTAATTCTGATTCAAGCAAGGAGACATCAACGTTGGCTAGTAACATGGTGGGTGATGATCATGGGGATTCATTCCCTCCCCTTACTCCTACTGTCGAGACTCATGTGGATTTTAATGACACTTTGGATGCTAATCTGCCCCAAGGTGATGGTGTGAAGGTTTCCTCACAGGCTGAAAGGGTGCATGTTGTGGATAGTAACAAAAGTGACAATTCTACTCCCACTGAGATCATGGCTAATGATGAGTTCACGACTGATGGTGCTGCAAATGGTGTTCATACTGATGGGACAACAAGTTCTACTGATGGTAATGTATTAGAATACATTAAAGCTTTGTTTGGTGCATCCGTTACAACTCTCGAGGATATCGATGCATTCACTAAGAATATTGTGGATGGAAAATATCCAATATGGGCTGTTTTGGAAAAGGATGTTCAAGATAGAATATTGGCTGTTATAGATGGCTTATATGCAGATCTCATGAAATCGTCTCATAAGTCTCCTATCGCGGAACCTGTAATTAAAGGAGTTAACATTTCTATTCCTCGTACCGTGGTTGAAAAGGTTAGTTCTCGGTTAGAACATACTTTATATGGCTACTTTATTGGAAAAAGAATGGCGTTTCCTGTCGTTGAATACTATGCTAGAAGTAACTGGGCGAAACATGGTCTTAAAAGAATTATGATGAATTCTAAAGGATTCTTTTTCTTTAAATTTGATTCATTGGTTGGTTAGAAGCTGTCTTGGAAGGAGGCCCCTGGATGATACGTAAATCTCCAATAATTCTCAAGAAATGGTCTTTGGATACTTGTTTGCGTAAGGAAGAGTTAACTAGCATTCCGATTTGGGTTAAACTGCATGATGTTCCTCTTCAAGTCTTTGAAGAGGAGGGTATTCGATTGATTGCTAGTTTCCTTGGTAAGCTTGTCATGCTTGATTCATATACTACCTCTATGTGCAAGGATTCTTGGGGTAGGAGTAGTTTTGCTAGATGCCTTATTGAGGTTAACTCTGATTCTGATCTTCTGGATACTGTGACTATTGGGTTCCCTTCTCTTACGGGGGAGGGTTTTAATAAAGAGAGTATTCGTGTTGAATATGAATGGAGGCCTCCCAGGTGCAATTTATGCAAAATATTTGGTCATACTCATGATCAATGTTCTAAACAGGTGGTCAGGCCTCCTACACAGGTGGTTAGCCCTTCTACTGTTTCTACTTCTCATGTTGTTACTCCTACTGTGGAGTTGGATACTGATGGTTTTCAAAAGGTGGGTAAAATAAAGAAGAAGGGGAAAGCCAAGGCTACTAATGGGAACCAATCTGTTGGTACTTCGGTTAAACAGTTCAAATTTGTTCCTAAGGCAGCTCCTAGTGAACCTAAGAAGGGAGCCCCTACTATGGGTAATGCATCTACATCGTCGTCTCAGTTGAAGTCTACTGGTAATGCTTCTAAGGAAGTTAATGTTACTACATCTAATCCGTATGCTGCATTGGTGATGGATGATGAAGATGGTGAAGATCTAGTGGTAAATGAGTTTGATGAATCGGCCAATCTTTTTGCTAATATGGGGGTAAGTTCATCTCGCACGTTTTCTGCTGGCTAGCTGTTTTTCAGTTCTTTTTCTAGATGCATTTTTGTTTCTAGTTTTGTAAGCGTTTTTGGCATGTCTTAAGCACTAGAGTTAGGTGGTTTTCAAGCTTTTTAGCTTGAGGTTAATATGGTACTTCAGCCATATTCCATTTGTACTTAAACGTTTTTGGTTAATCTATTTACCAGGGTGCAGGATTACTCCCCTTTACCCAAAAAAAAATTACGGCTGCACATAACAACTAAAACAATAACGCACCAAGCATCCTACAACAATCAATTATATATTAAAAAGAAACCATTTAAGTTACTTACATTTTTTTTGGGTAAAAGGGTATACCCCGGTAAATATATAACCAAAAAAATAATGTTAAGTACAAATGGAATATGGCAGAGTACCACATTAACCTCAAGCAAAAGCTTGATAAACTAGTTTTTATGACAGGCCATAAACACAAACAAACCTAGCTAAATTACAAATCAACTAACTAGGCATAAACAAGAATAAACTTGTAACGCTTAGTGGCCTGTCACAAGTGAGTTTAGTTGGATGTTCAAGCTTTGCTTGAGGTAAATGTGGTACTTCAGCCACATTCCATTGTTCTTAAACGATTTTTTGGTGTAATATATTTTACCGGGTGGATTGCCCTTTACCCAAAAAAAGAATAAACTTGTAACCAGAGAACATCTCGCTTCCACCCGTAAACACGAAGGGAGCAAGGCGACCCAGGAAGTTTGCCTCCTTAAAAACCCTTTCCAAGAAAAAACCCAGAGGGAAAACCTTGGAGTAGGGAAAAAGAGTACAACCCATTCATGGCACTCCCCTCATGTACAAGACAGACCATAAATAACGTCCCATCATGAACTTGAACCACTAGCAATGATCACTGATGAATTTATATAGCTTAGGTTAAGCCCTTGCAAGATTCCACGAAACCCTAAAATTCTCTCTCTATGAGGGGCGATTTCCGAAACCCTAACTTCCCTTAATTTTCAATCGTTCTTCCATTAATTCATCCAGTAACCATGTTTTGCTTCTACGATTTGATCTGTATCATATTTGTGGATGGTTATACTAATTATTGGTCATTTTTTTGAGGATTCGATTATCTTTTTTAGGGTTTTGGAATCGTCCCTGTGGGTTGCTGGCTGTCGTGTTTTTTTTTCCTTTACTATTCAGATTACTCCTTCCCTAATCGCCTCTCTACCTTTATTGGTATGCAATCGATTATCTAAGGATGTGTTATTATGGAAAAGATGGTGGCTGGTGTATTCTATGCGATGGTTGCTGTGCTATTTATGCGAAACCCTATTTTTAGGGTTTCTTATTCATTATTCAATCTGTGTTTGGTCCTTTGATTGCTAATACTAAGTCATTATGGCTTGGTTACTTCGTGCTGGTACGTTTCTTGGTTGGAGGCTGATGCGTTAATGATCGATGAAACCCTAATCCTTAGGGTTTCGTTATTTTCATCGCTGGTTAGTGGTTTATGAGGCCTGTTAATCGACTGCAAGTTCTACCAGATTCATGTTTTGTGTAAGTGGGTTTATGAGAGAGGTAAGTCAAGTTTTTAGGGAAATCTTGTTCAAAAACCCTATGCCTGCTATCTATATGACCTGTTGCAATTTGTTTATTTATTCGGTCATGTAAAGTGCTATTGCTGGAAGTTAGGGCGTTATACCCTATTATCGTCATCATTACTGGTCTCCATGATGTGTTATGGGGTGTATGGTTGTGATGTACTGTCCGCTATGTGTATATATGACCTGCTGGAGTTCTATTGTGTCCATTGTGGGGTCTGCTACACGTGTGTGTTGGGAAGTTAGGGTTTTTTTAAACCCTATTATGGTATTGTGCTACTGCCACAATCGGATCTGCTGGGGTTCATTAGTGTGGTGGTTGTAAGTTGGGGTTTTTTAACCTCTTGGCATCGTCGATAGTAGGGTCTGTTTAGTATCATGCTTGCTGATGCTGCTGACTCGTACCATTGATGTTATGTGTAGCGTACATGGATCTTTGCTAGGGTATTGGTGCTGCTATGTTTACTTTTGTCCTATCTTGTACTTGTTCATGTTTGGTGGTTCTGTGTATGGTGGTAACTTGGTGTGGATTGGTATTCGAATCCCATGAAATACCTTGTTTACTGATTATACTATGGAAGTTAGGGCTCGTTAAGCCCTATTATTCATATCTACTTGGGTCTCTTGCAACTGAACTATTGTCGTTGATCCTCTGTGATGTGGTGGTACTTCGGGTTTGTCTAAGCCCTATCGTTCATGTAAGTTAGGGTTTCTTAACCCTAATTTCCTTCTATGACTGATCATGATACACTGGGTTTCATTCCTAGCTCGAGTTTTTCTTCGTTAAAACTTGTAGCAGATGAGTTATTGGATCAAGTCGTAGTATTGATGTGCCTTTTATGGACATTGTTGGTTTGGTCCTTTTTTGGATCAATGGAAGTTCGGTGTAGTTGTTTTGGTATGGATTGGTGCTGTTCTATTACTACCATGGATAAAGCTGCATCGTTGAAGGTTATGGACATCTATGACGACTTTTGAAGAATCAAGTGTTTTATCTTGAGTTTATTATTTGTAATCTTATAGTCGTTGTAGTTTTTATGTTCATTTGTTTTGTTATAAGAGTGGTGTGTCATTCTTATATTGTGGTTATTTGTTAGTGTCCTACGGGACTGTTGAGTTCTTCATGTAAGTGCCTATGTAACGGGCTGAGATATGGGAATTCACCCATATCCTTTGTACTTAAATGTTTTTTGGTTAATCTACTTACCAGGGTGCAGGATTACTCCCATTTACCCAAAAAAAGCAATGATCACCGATCCAGGTAGTCTCCATGTATCCAAAATCCTTCGAATCTGAAGAGAAGTCTTTGTAAACCGAAAGGAGAGGATCTTCAACCGAACAATGGTAACAATATCATCAAACACCTGAGTATATGACTTAAGCCTCTTCTTAAAGAGCCTCGAGTTACGTTTACGCCAAATAAAGTAGCATGAAGCAGTAAGAAGAAGACGAGGAATCACACTACCAGCAGAACCTCCTTCAGACAAAGGTATAAGATACGCAACAGCATCATCAATCCTAGGTGGAATGTTATCCATACCATATAGCGTACGAACTCTTGTCCACACCTGTAAAGAAAAAGGGCACTCAAAAAAGAGGTGAGTATGAGAATCAGGTTGAATATCACAAAGAGGACATCGAAGCAGGTTTAAGTCAGTAGAAGGACCGACATCCCATTGCCTCAACCTATCTTGCGTTTTCAGCTTGCAACTAACGACCAACCACATGTTAAATGCGTGTTTCGGAATACATTGAGGGAACCACACGACTTGAAACCATGGAACCAGAATAGCCCTTATATGAACAGAATCCCACACACGTGAAATATTAAATGGCTTAAAATCGCCATTAGGCATTCTCTAAACCAGCTCATCATCAACACCATCTACTAACGTAGGGACATTAATAAGCATAAGCTCGGGAATCCTATCTAACCAATCAATAGGCCATCTCCAAACGCCATCAGCAAGAAGATCACACACAGCATCATTAAGAGAAAACCCCGAATGAGATATATCTCTAGTAGTAAGCAAACTCCTAAGAGGGCTCAATGAACACCAATTATCAAACCATATAGACGCCCTCTTCCCATTACGAACATGGAACCAGAAGAAAGGCCCCGAACGAGATATATCTCTAGTAGCAAGCAAACTCCTAAGAGTTACTTACATTTTTTGTTCTTTTAATGGTGACTTTGGCTATAAAATGTATCCCTTCCTCGTAACGAATCTCCAAAACCACCATCACCACCACCACCATACGTTCTGCAGCCGCCTATCACCAACCAAAATCCTACGAATAAAAAAACTACAATTTTTTTATGTAAAAACTAAACTAAATACCCATTTATCTTTATTCCACAGTAACATGTCATCTTAAAAAAAACCTGTTAATTAACCCGTTTTAATTAACAATTCCAAACATCACCTGAAACCTTAAAACACAACAAAAGCAAATTCATGAAACCAATAACATCTAATGAAACCATAAAAGCATACCAGTCCCAGCCTCTCCTTTACCCAATAATCACTCACTTTGCACTGTTGATCATTCTCCCAGAGTTTTGGCTTTCAACAATTTTCAGAACCAAAGATTTGTTCTCATCAAGGTACTGCATAAAAAATCAAGTAATTAACACCTAATATTCGATAATTTCAATTTAATAAAAAAAAAAAAAAAAAAAAAAAAAAAAAAAAAAAAAAAAAAAAAAAAAAAAAGAAAGAAAGAAGTTAAGATGAAATAATACCCTTCCAGTGATTTGAAATAAGGTAAACCGAACTGATAATAATGAGACAGAGACAGAGAGAGGCGGTGAGATTAGTGTTTGTGTGTGTCGAGATTCCACGAAGAAGATAGCTATGCAGACTCAGGCGGTGGCATCGTTAATATCAAACCGAGAAAAAAAAGGAAAAAAAAAGAAACGGGCTAGGATCTTGGGCCTGGACAGCAGCACTGGGCTGGGCCATTGAGACGGGAATTAAAACGATTGGATGTGCGTCGTTTTCGGTGCTACATTATATATTATATATATAGTAATTGCGCAATTGTAAAAAAGTAATAGAGTAAATTACAAAGATGGTCCCTGTGGTTTGCATTGACTTTCACTCTTGGTCCTTTGACTTTTTTTTTTTTGCATAAACAGTCACTAACTCTGAAACCATTAACACTAAAAGTCCTTTGACCAAATAACGTCACTTTTGACCGTCAAAGCAACTCACTGCAAGGGTATAATTGTCAATCTCCCTTACTTCCTTGTCTTCTTCTTCCACCTATTTATTTTTTTCTTTTTATATAAAGTTTTGAGCTCACCAATGTGGTCCCACAACTACCTTTCTTTTCAGCATCAATTTTTCTGGCCACCTCCATCAAATTCCGACCACATCAAGAAATCAGAAATCTTCTATTTTTTCCTAACATTAACCCACCAAGCCACCACCATAGTTAACCCACAAAACCCCCACCCCCGCCACCATCAGTCCGCCAACAAACACCCCATAAGAAACTAACTATTGAAACGTATACTGCTTAATCTGCTCATTCCAAAATAAATACTCATTTAAAAAACAAAACCATGACACCACCTCCAAGTTTTCCAGCAACACCCACCAACACCGTAACCATCCGACGACCTTCGTCTCTGTAACACCCCAACCCGACCTTGGTTAAGATGCCACATTATGGTGTCTATCAGAACATACAAAACAAATGCAAGCGGAAAACTTCATAAATAAAGCATAGTCAAGAATATCATGACTTACACATTACAAGCTCCCAAAAGTCTAAACAATATCAAATGAAATGAAATGAAATAAAATATCCAACATAAGTCTAAATTTTATCCAAGACAATGGGGAATCTAATTAAGGTAGGTCTTCTACTCCTATTCACATCACTCTTGCCTAGCATCCCGCTTATTACCTGCCGCATGGAAAAGAAAACGCGGCTGAGCTTAAAAAGCCCAGTGAACAGATATATATACAAAGCAGAAAGGTAATAAGCATAAGTAAACGAATATGAATCAAATGGATCAAATGCATAAATATCATGAGTCAGAATATCATAAAGAATCTAAGAGTCAGATAAGAACGGCAACGAACGCGTCCAAACGAGCCACTCGAATAGACCAAAGAAACCTAAGGATAGCCACGAGCCTGTCTAAACGAGCCACTCGAATAGACCACATAATCACATATACATATCATATCAAATCATAAGTGTACGGAGAGGGGAGGCCTCTAAGTACCAAATAGTGAGTGGGGTGTAGGGCACACATAAGCCAGTCACCAAATCAAATCATATAAGCCTAGGATGCATCCATACGCCCCCCACAAAACAAATCATATGCGTACCATGTACTAGACAAGTATACACATATATCAAAATGGCCAAGTGATCACATATCATATCATATCATATCATATCAAATGGGGACGCCGTGGATCAATCACACCTCCACAGAAAGTGTCATGCCATTGGTGCCTCAATGACATGGCCATGGTACCTCCATGGCTAGTTAGCTCGGGCGACTAAACAGAACAAATCATATCATGCCATAGAATCATATCAAAGGGAATCATAGCAATGGCTCATATCAACTGAATCATAACAAAGGATCACATAAGTGGAATCATAGCAAAGCTCATATCAAAAGGGATCATAGCAGAGGATCATAGCAAAGGATCATAGCAAAGGATCATGTAACCACTGTAAAAATCCCACATTAAAATAAACTATCTTACAGAATACTTATCTTTTTCTACGTGTAAATTTTTTTTATTATTATCTGATCATAACTATTATCTTATGTGATGTAGCTTGCATCCTCAATAAACGTGCTCACACGCAACTCAACCTCAACGTACTTAATGTTTACTTTATATAAACATTTTCATATGAAACTTTAAGATATCTCATTTGCCATTTTACATTAAATTGTTAACGTACGTATAAACTAAACGTTCCTTATCAAATAGAGTTTCTATAGAACCTTAAACTATTATAACAACAGGTGTAAGTAACAAAACCCTAAAAATACTAAAGTACAACTCATTCAACTAAGGTACAAGCATCTAAAGCACAGAAACCCTAATTCCACTATAATTCCCGATAAAACCCTAATTTCATAAAACTATGATTTTATGTACTAAATTCACAAACACTAATTTATTTATACGATATTTTCACAAATTATAAATGTACAAGTCTTCCAAGACAATGTACAAGTCTTTTAAGAATAAAACTATATATATTAATAAAAATCTTATTAAAAGCTTAAATATAATTATTTTCAAGCACAAATTACAAGTCTTTCATACACAAGCCTTAAAAATAAATTTTCCTAAACTTACTAATTATAAGTACAAGCCTTTAAACCTAAAGTACAAGTGCCTAATACATGAAAACTAAAAATTTCATTTATATATATTTAACTTAATAAAAATCAACAAATAATTAATATAATTTAACCAAACCCTAAAAATATATTTTTTCCTATTTCTTAAATCTTAGTACCACTTTATTAAGCTCATGGTACAACTCCCTTAAGCACAAAATCAATCCCTTTCTCTTTTAATTAAAATTCGACACAAACATATATAAAATAAAAAACCTAACTATTTTCCTACTTAATAAATACTTACTCTAAACCCTAAACCAACTTAGTTATATCCTAAACCCTAGAGTACAACATGACAAAGCCATATGTACCACATCCTAAAGCTCTATTCGAACCCCATTTCCAAACCCTAGTTCGAATCTAACAAAAGCCAAACCAAACCAATTTCTTTTCAAACCCTAAGTAAACTACACCACATATTGCCTCCCCTAGTCCCTCCAATATCCACATCATCAAGTCCCCAAAATATCTAACCTAAGTAGAAAACTTGTATGGATAGGGAATTTCCACATCACTTTCCCTCCCCCTCCTTCCATGTGGCGCCTAAACAACATAGACACACCTCCTTGTCTCCCTCCTTACCTCACAAAGAAACCCTAGAACAATATGGAAACCCTAGCTCCCTTCTCCTATAAATATCGACCCTTATGTTTCTATTTCTACTCAACTCCATTCGAACACCCTAAAACACAGCCATACTCACTCACTACTGATCAAATAACCCTCATTCACGCCAAAGAAAAATCCTACAAAGCCTAAGGAAGAGGAGGAAGCTTGATATTTCATTTGCAAGCCATACGCCCCATATATATTCCCTAATCGAACCATATAGCTAAGTAAGTATTTCCAACTCTTTTCATTACTTTTTTTATACTTTAAATACTCCTAGAACATCACTAAATAACTTCTAATAAAAATCTAGGCTAAAAAACTATATACATCTTTTCTTTTCTTTCTTGTTGAACCAACCAAACAAACCCTAATTTATATAAAAACAAGTAACTTGGAAACATGTTAAAAGATGGATTAGAAATGATAAAAATAATACTTACATACACTAAAAAGGATATTGGGAACTCAAGAACTAGAAACCATTTTTTTTCCTTTTTCTTCTCTTTTGATCGAACAAACCTAACACCCTTTGAATTTTTTTTTTTTTGTGAATACAAATCAAGAAATGATAAAAACATGTTAGAGATAAGATTAATATATTTATGATCATCATATCATGCGTTAAAAACTAGTTTGGAACTTTAAAAATCGAAAAACCAATTTGTTTTCTTTTCTTTCTTCCTGTCGCTAAAACAGTATCAGACCCCAACCTTTGGACCTTCAAAATTCTAGATTTTTGTCCCTCAAACGACCATCAAAAATTCTAGATTTTTGTCAAAACAAAGACCACCTAGCTGTCTAACTATAGGAAAAATAACGAAGTAAAAAGGTTAAGAAATCGGGAAGATATTCACGTCTCTTTTCTACCCTTTTTCTGCCACTCAAACGCATACAAATTAATTTACCCGAGCTTGATAAGCTCGAATGACCAGCCATAAACTGTAAATAAGCTGTCCATAAGTTGAAAATAAAGTTTATAAAAGAGTCGTAAAAAGTCTCGCCTTTTCTCGTAACTTATAACGCATTTTTATGAAATAAGGACGTCGGGTGTGACGACTTGGGAGTCTCAAGGGTAATTTTTGCCAAAACTCTAAATAGAATTATAACAAGGACCTAGTCTGCTGTCGACTTGTAACTCAGGGGTAAAAAGTGTCATTTTTGAAACTATAGGGTAGAAACTGTCATTTGGCCATAGTTGAGGGGTAAAAGTTGCCAATTTATAAAAGTTCAGGGGTAAAAACTGTCATTTTATGAAATTTTAGGGGTATACATTGTCAATATGTGAAACTATAGGGGAGAAAGCGTAATATTTTATAATTATTATTATTATTATTATATATATATATATATATATATATATATATATATATATATATATATAAAATTCGATTTGATTAACAAACTAAACTACGTTTATCTCAATAACAAACGAACGGGAAATAATTAACAAACGAACGGAACGAAAACATAAAAATAAGAAATAAGATAAATATTATAACTTTTGAAGAGACTTCATGTTGTCTCAGATTTAACATTCAATCGACAATCAAAAACATTACGTAACGAATAATAAAACTTATATATATATAAATGATGCCTGCAGTCCAACTGCAGGCAATTGCCTACTTCTCTTTGTAAAAAAGGGTGGGGACAGGGGGAAAATGTGTATCAGTCACTTACTGGAGGGGCTAAATTGTACATTTTTCAAACTTTTTACAAAGGGGAAGGCAGGCAATTCCCCTGCCCCCCAACTGCAGGTATGTTATCCCCTATATATATATGGGTAAAGTTAAAATAAAAAGACAAATATCTGTACACTACGTAAAAAGATTTTTTTTTAAAAAAGTTCATGAAAAAATCCAAAAAAATTTCACAAGATCGGGTATGTTGGTGCATATAACTTTTGTGAAAGAAGTTTTTCTAATTTTGAGTTTTTATACGTTTTTTTTTAATGCACAAAAAACGAATTTTGATGCGCAAAAAAATTTTGATGCACAAAATTTTCAACTTGTTTTAGTTAGATGCGCAATGTTATTTTGATGAAAAAAGTCAAAAGAAGTTGGGTGCAAAAATGAATTTTTGATGCACAAAAAAACGATTTAATGCACAAACGTATTTTTTCACAATTTTTTTTTCAGGAAAAATATCCGCTTTTAGAAAAACTTCTTTCACAACTTTTTCATGCACCAACGTACCCGATCTTGTGGAATTATTTCGGATTTTTTCGGAAACTTTTTGGGATATTTGTCTTTTTATTTGATCTTTATCCTATATATATATATATATATATATATATATATATATATATATATATATATATATATATTCAGAAACGATTACTGAAACTTGACATAACAAACCAGGTTGCGTGCCGGAGACGTTTATCAACTTTATTTAACTTTGTTTTCCATCCAGACTGTCAAGGTGAGTTCATAGTCCCACTTTTCTTTATATGTTTTCTAAAATTGTGGGGAGATACATGCTACCAAATCGAACACAAGTATTTTTCTGTATGCTTTCCTGATTGATATTGCCTAAGTTTAACTGTTGCCTATTTTAAAAGACCCTCTATCATGCACCATTAATCACTTTCGGGTGAGCGCGAATATAGTGAATAGATCTATTGGCAGTTGACGACCCATTTGTGTTGCTGGATAAGTAACCAAATGCACTTTATTTGAAAACGTTTAATAAAGAGCTTGGCAGACTCCTACTCGGGGGCATCATTACTTCCATTTAATTATGTGAGTAAAAGCGGAAACCTGTTAACGTTTTGCGTGTCATGAGGCTTAGTGCAATATACCGAACTGTGATATAACTGAATTCTTTTTATTTAGCTTGTGTTCAAACTGATTATAACTTTAAACGCTATGGATTCACTCAACCTTTGTGTTGACTTTTTAGCATGTTTATCTCAGGTAATTAAAAGACTGAACTTGGCACGGAGTGGCGGTGGACTTTCTTATAAAAGAGTGTCCATTTTGTTATCATTCAAACGAATAATGTAACTTTTATAACGTATTTCCGAACTTCCCTCTGGGACCTATATTATGTACTCTGATTTAAATAAATGAATGATAACAATTTTATTTAAAACGTCTCTTTTCGAGTCGTTTTCTATTTTCATGACTGTGATCCTTGAAGTAACACCCCAACTTATATTCCACTGCGTATATCGAAAACGGGGTGTTACAGATTGGTATCAGAGCTCATGGTTATAGAGAACCAAATATTTTCAAACATTGGACTATAACCGTTTTCCACAAAAACTTAACCAAAGTCCTTCGTGCCACGACGTTACCAAAACATTATTTATACATGTTTATTTCTAGTTATTTAGTTACATAGAAAAATATTTATAATTACCGGGTAGTTACAGGGTTATGGTTTCCCCTACTCATTCTATTACTCTTATGTCGGACTCGGATACCGAAAACATCGTGACTATACCAGGAATTTCAGGAACGCTTCACAGAAATGGAAGCTGCACAACTAAAACTTGAGACTGAAGCTAAGCATTTACGTCAAGGACGTAACTGATCTTAAATTCACATATATCAAAGTTGTGTCTACTAAACCAAATAGTATTTGGTTGGTATTTCCTGTATTTTCCAATAAGCCTGAAACTTTCAGAGTTTGTAATCGATATTTAAATCTATAACAATCTCCTATTGTTATATGTTTATGTTGAGAACAAATTCTTTCCATTATGTCTTACTATGATGCTGTGCATGCATGTAACGACTTCCCATGACCTCATGAAAAACCTCACCATTTGTTACTATCCTTAATAGACAAATGACTTCACATAAACCAAACCATACCTAGAACGCAATATAAGTTATATTTCTTTCCTCCAAACCTAGGAAACCCGATCAACTTGTAGCACAATAAGTAACAGAAACTAGGACCACCATTGACAACATGGAACCCAAATATTCATACTAGAGACAGAAAATCCTTAACCTACTACATGCAGTATTAATAAAAGACCTTGTATTAATTGTTTTATAAGAACAATCAATCAAGTTATTAATATCATGTAAATACCAGTAATTATACCCAGACCTACCATGACTTTACCTAAGGTTATTATGATTCCCTAAACCTACCATAACTAGGCTATAACCATAGAACCCTCTAAGATAAATTTCGGAAGAAAACTTGATGAATGAAAAGAAAGTTGCTAGACTTCAAATAAATTAGTTTGTCCTTAAACAGTTTCATACCAAGAGTTAATCATTTATTTACGATATTAACCAGACGCATCGTAAATTTATGAATCTCCCTGACTAAACCTACCATCACCCTAACCCAAGAAATTAAGCAAAATAACCAAAAGCGAAAACTTGATGATAGGAAAACTACAATACCAAATGGAAAGCCAGGCCTAGTGCAAAAGAATAAGAACTCATTAAGATTCCAACCATGTCAAAGGATGACTTTAGAATTTAAGCAGAAGATAAATCCCTGTAGTAGATAAATAAATTGAGGTCTAGAACTCCTTAAGTTGTATTTTCTTTCAAATCTTTACCTTAGTTACGATGGATGTAACCTAAGTGTAATAAACTACCTTTTTACCATATGAAGCCTTCATCTTGTAATATTTCCGTAATAATCACGATCTGCGTTTAGTTTCAATACCTATTCTATTCCTCTCTACCCTGTTCATAGACATTACATAGCAATACACTGTTATACCATTAGGAAATTTGGTGAATACTATTTCTGACCGAACAGTAGACTATCACTACCCTGTAGGATCCTTAGACGAACCCTAAGAGTTATTTCGAGGATATCCCATTAATACCCTAGGAAATCCCTAACTTATCACTGTAGTGTGGACTAAAATTTTCGTATTTCTTTGAAAAATAAATATGTTGTTATTTTTCAAAAACAAAACGTTGAACACCATCTAAAACTTCTTGAAGAAATATAAGTACCATTATAACTGAGCCAAATATCACATTATTTGATCCTCAATTATACATAGCCTGATCAACTATGTATAATTTAGGAAGAATCATGACATAATTGGAACAGTTATCTTTTCAGATTTTCTAATAACAATTTTCATTCAAAAGCAAAATATTGAAACAAAATAAAATATCACTTTTTGATTTGATACAATAAAAAGTCTACATCTACTACCCATTACCTCTAAGATAGGAATTCAACAAAAATTATGGATAGAAAACCCTAAGAATTCACAAGGAATTATAGCAAACACAAATAGTACAAATTTTATTAGAAACCCCGAAAATTCATACATAGCGAAATAATTAGAAACGGAAGTACTAAGGTTACAATGATTACAAGATAAGGAATAGAATCACTAATAGGTTGACCCGCCATGACAACGAGGACCGCCACCAACAACACAATAGCTAGAGCCACGACGGGATGAATTACCTTGACTATCCTGCATAATAGATACCACGAGACTAGATATTAGGCATAAGAATAAATAAGTCTTATTTCACTAAGGATCTCATAGAAAAACAACCGTTACCCCCATAATTTGTCCACGCCGATAGCAAAGACCACAATAGGCATAAGGACCGCTAGAACGCATAATCTTCGTTAGGAACATAAGCCAAATAAGTAACCGCAAGAACCACGTAAACGATTGCTAGGAATGTAATAAGGTGCGGCATTTTGAGGTTTTTAGGAGAGAATTTAGTGGTGAAAGAATGAGGATTAAAAATGGGGTATTTATAGGTGAAAACTAGCCGTTGGAATCACTGTTCACGACCGTTATTTTACTGTTCATAGGCATTAAGAATTACTATTCCTGACCGTTACACAGTACTATTCACAACCTTGGATTTATTAGGTGGCAAGACATTCAAATTTATTTCATCTAGTAGGAATAAAACTGACCAAACTGCGTTCCCTTAAGTATCGAATGGAAATTCATAGACGATCCTTTTTAGGCCAAAGATATGACCAAGGAATAATAGCGAGACGATTATTGGATTTATAGGACATAAAAACAAGATAATATTATATATAATATTATTTTTAAACTTGAGGCATTTTAAGCATATCAAACTCTCATCCCAAATCAAATCGTTGTACGATTTCCCATTCTCATATTCCCTATCTGAATAGGTTAGAAATCTAAACCTAACTCTCTCTATACTTCACTTTTCCCAACCTCTCAACCAACATAGACTGAATCTCGGGACGAGATTCCCTCAACGGGGGATACTGTAACCACTGTAAAAATCCCACATTAAAAAAAACTATCTTACAGAATATTTATCCTTTTCAACGTGTAAATTTTTATTATTATTATCTGATCATAACTATTATCTTATGTGACATAGCTCGCATCCTCGATAAACGTGCTCACACGCAACTCAATCTCAACGTACTTAATGTTTACTTTATATAAACTTTTTCATATGAAACTTTAAGATATCTCATTTGCCATTTTACATTAAATTGTTAACGTACGTATAAACTAAACGTTCCTTATCAAATAGAGTTTCTATAGAACCTTAAACTATTATAACAACAGGTGTAAGTAACAAAACCCTAAAAAATACTAAAGTACAACTCATTCAACTAAGGTACAAACATCTAAAGCACAGAAACCCTAATTCCGCTATAATTCCTGATAAAACCCTAATTTCATAAAACTATGATTTTATGTACTAAATTCACAAACCCTAATTTATTTATATGAGATTTTCACAAATTATAAATGTACAAGTCTTCCAAGACAATGTACAAGTCTTTTATGCATAAAACTATATATATTAATAAAAATCTTATTAAAACCTTAAATATATTTATTTTCAAGCACAAATTACATGTCTTTCATACACAAGCCTTAAAAATAAATTTTACTAAACTTACTAATTATAAGTACAAGCCTTTAAACCAAATCTACAAGTGACTAATGCATGAAAACTAAAAATTTCATTTATATATATTTAACTTAATAAAATCAAGAAATAATTAATATAATTTAACCAAACCCTAAAAATATATTTTTTCCTATTTCTTAAATCTTAGTACCACTTTATTAAGCTCATGGTACAACTCCCTTAAGCACAAAATCAATCCCTTTCTCTTTTAATTAAAATTTGACACAAACATATATAAAATAAAAAACCTAACTATTTTCCTACTTAATAAATACTTACCCTAAACCCTAAACCAACTTAGTTATATCCTAAACCCTAGAGTACAACATGACAAAGCCGTATGTACCACATCCTAAAGCTCAATTCGAACCCCATTTCCAAACCCTAGTTCAAATATAACAAAAGCCAAACCAAACCAATTTCTTTTCAAACCCTAAGTAAACTCCACCACATATTGCCTCCCCTAGTCCCTCCAATATCCACATCATCAAGTCCCTAAAATATCTAACCTAAGTAGAAAACTTGTATGGATAGGGAATTTCCACATCACTTTCCCTCCCTCTCCTTCCATGTGGCGCCTAAACAACATAGACACACCTCCTTGTCCCCCTCCTTACCACACAAAGAAACCCTAGAACAATATGGAAACCCTAGCTCCCTTCTCCTATAAATATCGACCCTTATGTTTCTATTTCTACTCAACTCCATTCGAACACCCTAAAACACAGCCATACTCACTCACTACTAATCAAATAACCCTCATTCACGCCAAAGAAAAATCCTACAAAGCCTAAGGAAGAGGAGGAAGCTTGATATTTCATTTTCAAGCCATACGCCCCATATATATTCCCTAATCGAACCATATAGCTAAGTAAGTATTTCCAACTCTTTTCATTACTTTTTATATACTTTAAATACTCCTAGAACATCACTAAATAACTTCTAATAAAAATCTAGGCTAAAGAACTATATACATCTTTTCTTTTCTTTCTTGTCGAACCAACCAAACAAATCCTAATTTATATAAAAACAAGTAACTTGGAAATATGTTAAAAGATGGATTAGAAATGATAAAAATAATACTTACATACACTAAAAAGGATATTGGGAACTCAAGAACTAGAAACCATTTTTTTTTCCTTTTTCTTCTCTTTTGATCGAACAAACCAAACACCCTTTGATTTTTTTTTTTTTTATTATTTTTTTTTATATATATATTTTTTTTGTGTGAATACAAATCAAGAAATGATAAAACTTGTTAGAGATAAGATTAATATATTTATGATCATCATATCATGCGTTAAAAACTAGTTGGGAACTTTAAAAATCGAAAAACCAATTTGTTTTCTTTTCTTTCTTCCTGTCGCAAAAACAGCATCAGACCCAACCTTTGGACCTTTGTTTCGCCCCTCAAACGACCATCAAAAATTCTAGATTTTTGACAAAACAAAGACCACCTAGCTGTCTACTCTAATTATCATTAGCATCACTGTGAGAGTTTAATCTCCATCCAATTCTGACAAGTACAAAAATACCCTAATGTGAGTTTTAAATGTTAAGCTCCATCTTGTAAATCTACCTGTTAGTTAATGAGGTGTAAAATCTTAACTAGGATAAACTAGATGTTAGCCAACTAGGGTTTTTTAAACTTATTCTGATAACCACAATGATTCGACTAGCATAATTTAGATGAATAATGTGATGTTATCTTATTACAAGAGCATAAAGTATGGAACGAACCGGACAAACATTAACACATGTTTACCGTATGATTCTATCGGTACAGGGTAAGAAGTTCAGAGGTAATTTACTCGGTCAAGGCAAAGAGACGACGGTTTCTGGTATCCCTACCATTGATCTCAATCTTAGTGACAGTGACGGTGGTCCCTCTGGTAAAGCAGATCAGGCTCTAATAACCTGGCCTAAACGACCACCTGAGGGTGCAGGTGTTACGGATTTGTCACCTCGATTAGGGGACTATTCCATTCTCAGCGTCGCAGGGCTAAGGCCTTTGTGCTGCGGACAATGAGAGGCGACGGGGAGAATGATCACATGTGATTGGAGTGAAAGTGATTCAGAGTCTCCTTTTGCTAGGCAACTAACTGTAACAAAAGCAAGAAAGCTGATAAGACGCCACACTAAAAAGTTTTGCGCTAAGAAAGGTTTGTCTCATCTGTCTTTCTATGATGTCTAGTCGTGGGGAAAATGAACAAAATAGCCAAATTTTATATGGTTTTTGACAAAATAGCCAAAATTTATGTGTTTATGCCATCGATATCGCAAACAAAACCAAAAATTAGTTTTTTATAATTATTTTTTACTTTCTGGGAAGTTGTTTTTTTGTTTCATTCTCTCCCCAAAAAACATTGTTGTATTCATTGCTACTTTGTTCATTTTCCCTTAGTCAAGTGATCTTAAAATTGTGCATTCTGCAGTTTGTCAAATGTGATGGATTATTTATTCTCGATGTTTATGCAAATGACTTTTTCCAGGATAAACATTCACATAGTTTTTACTGCTTTCAGGCAATTACGGTTAATGCTACTCTTAAATGTGGATTTGCAATGTTCTTTCTTAGCATTTAGATCCTCCTAGTGCCAAAGTAATGGACAAACTAATTGAGAGGCATCTTTTGGATGAAAAAGCAGCCCCACATTACACATTTGATAGGTACTTTGATGCGAAGGACTGTGAATCTGATGATTTTACGGACAAGTATGAATTGACTGAGAGTGTGAGGAAGCAACTCTTCAATGACAAATAGTTTTGTTGGGACCCCGGACTGTATCTGCATAGGAGCTATGCTTCATCCTGTTTCTAGTAGCACACAGGTAAATTCTTTTTCATTTTGGTTCACGTATGGAAGGTTCAATGAAAAACCTAGGGGTGGAAAAATGGGTGGGTCGGTGAGTATGGTACATGTCATAACGAGTTTGAGCAAAGTGGTAATTGTTTAGTACAGGTGCAAATGGATTAGATCTGGTTATGTCCACCAGCCAACACTAGAATTTTCTTTAATTTTTTAGATTAATTTAAAAAGTAATTGATGTCCTGAATACAATTTATAGAAATCAGAGTAAATTACATAAATCATCAAATGGTGAAAATTACGGAATTTGTCGTTGACTCTTGGTCTCTCAAGTGTGCAACTAATTTCTATTGGTCACTAAAGGCTAAATGGCGAAGGTCCAAAAGTCAAAGCAAACAGTGCAATTAGGATAAAAATAGTATCAACTAGGGACACTGTTTAATTTACTCTAGAAATTATATTGTTAAAATGTTTTACCTGCTCAAAAGTACATTTAATAATAGAAGGATTAAGCATTTCATGAACACTTTGGCTTACCTGTTTGAAATTATAAAACTTTACGTGAACGACCTGTTGGAGACTTGGAGATAATACAACTCCTAGATAAGCCCAAGGGGGAAATGTAATTGTTTCTTTTTTGATAAATTGTAGGTAGTGATGAAGCGTGCTCAGAATGTTGCGCAAGCAGTAGTTAGAACCCGTTCAACCTTATCCGCCTAGGCATGGGTGCACGTCGTCGTCCAGTTGGCAATGCACAAACTGATGATTTTTCAGAAACTTCCCTCATACTCGAAAAGCATGCTGATTCTCTTGCATCAGACAACAGGCTACAATATATAACCTCAAAGTGTATGTTTTTAGGGTGGTTAAGTGATCAGGAAAAAAAAAAAGAAAAAAAAAAAAAAAAAAGAAAAAAAAAAAAAAAAAAAAAACAAAAAAAAAAAAAGAAAAAAAAAAGAAAAAGAAAAAAAGAAGGAAAAAAAGAAAAAACCTGAGGTTTTTGGTGGGTTGTGGGAGGAGTGGTCATGTTATATGGACCTTGTACATGAAATTCGTAGCTTAAATGGAGGAGACACAGAGCTTTTGATGGACATACGATGGTCTGCGGTTCAGATCTTAATAGTGGTTTTGAAGACGAGTGATAGATTGAGCCTGGCTTCTCCTGAATTTGGTTTTGATGATGAAGAAGCATTTGGTTGTCATGCACGGTTAGTTTCTTTGAATGAACCTAACACGGGTCAAAATGTGTGATTCTCTTTTTAGTTCGTTTTATACTTAGTCAATGTTATTTTCTGTTCTTCAGGTGAAAGGAATATACTGAGGACGTGCCTAAAGAGCAGGCTATTTGGTATCTTGAACCATATAACGAAAGCACATCAGGTTCTTCTGAGGAAGATATTAATTTTGATAGAAGATAAAAGTCACTATCTCTCGGTGTTGGCTCCAAAAATTGGAGCAACATGGATGCAACGCGGTACTATAAATAAAACTGAGCTATTTATGTGCAATATGATGCTATTTACAGTCACTTTAAATTATTGAAGTTCGTTTTATGTAATATTAAGGATATGCATAAAACTGGAACACCTTTTGTTATAACATCTGCTGTGAAAAGTTTTGAGATGGTAATGTTGTTCACGAGTCAGAGGTGGCCTGTTCTTCTTTATGGGCCAGCTGGCGCGGGTAAAACTGCTCTCATTAGCAGGTTAGCCCAGGGTCATGGGAGTCAAGGTATGTCATTTCTTGATTTTAATTGCAAGGATAACCATGATATTTAACACCCTATATTTTCAATCCCAGTTATACAGCATCACAAAAGATAATTATTACTTATTTTTGATTATTTTCAAACATGCCCCTCTTCGCAGAAATGCTGAGTTATAAAATATTGTTTGTATACTTTTATGTATATGCTTTGAGATAGTTGCTTCCTCATAGGATTAAATTGATTGCTATGTAATTGATTTTCATGCACCTATATGCTTGCATTGGTTATTATGTATGTTTCTGATCAATATTTAATGTGTTCTTGTATAGTATTTAAACTTATTGAATCCCTCACTTTCTTGTCTTCTAGTTCTATCTATTTGACGGAAAAACACTAGTTGGGAGTTATGTATGTGCTGAACAACCGGGTGAATTTAGGTGGCAGCCTGGTTCCCTTACTCAGGTTGGTTAGGTCATTTTTTGTTTTTGGCAATTAATTTATTAAGTATTGATCATGTTAAACATTCACGTAGTTTCTACTGCTTTCAGGCAATTACGGTTAATGCTACTCTTAAATGTGGATTCAAAAGAGCTATCTATGATGGATTTGCAATGTTCTTTCTTAGCATGTTATAGAAGGAATAGAAGGAATATGAGTCGGAAGTCGATGAAGGTGGGGAGTGGGGTGGTGCGGCTGGTGATAGTTATGGGCAGGATGGTTATTCGGAGTATCAAGATGGGTCTGTTGCACCACATACGTCGTTTTTGAGGTTGTATGCTTATTTTTAAGGGAATTTTGAGTTCTTTTTATTTTATTGTAGGATTGTGATTGTTTATTGAAACTTCTTGTGCTATTTGAGTTGAATTTTAATCGAGCTATCAGAAAATGTATTGGTGTAACAAAATGTTATAGTCATATAAGCAGTTTTTTTTTTGGTGTTTGGCAATTTTGCCTCTTTACGGATTCGAGAGTAAAATAATGAGAAGCTGGTAAGTTTGAAAGGATATGGATTGTTTATTAGTGATTATTTGCTTATTCTTTGCATTTAAAGCTGATAAGCAATCATACACACTCTCTTGATACCTGCTTATCTGTAAAGGAGACGAGCATTTAAAAATGCGATGGATCCAAACACATAAATCTGCTTATCTTTTTTAACGATAATTATTAAGTAGGTAAGCAATCCCAAGCACCCTGTTAGCAACTCTCAAGCTGCTTATTATCACTATTAATTAAGTAGATGATTACAAGCAGTTTAGTTTCTATCCAAACACTCAAAATTGCTTATATGTTGTATCAAAACGCAATAAGCAGCTTTAATAAGCAATCCCAAACACTCCTGTAATCGTAGTAATGGCTTACGAAGGTGGTTTGTGTGTGTGTTGTGATGTCACAGACAGCAAGTTGATCCGGAAACAACAAAATAACATTGGAAGAAACACCTACCGATTACATCATAAGTCACACATTACAGTCACTTCTTCAAGGGTGTGCTTTAGATCAACTTTGTAACTTTCTTCAAAACTATTCAAAAGATTTCCCTCGTATTTCAATGGATAAATCCGGATCTCATGTAGCTGAAACAGCTCTCAAATCTTTCGCTGCACATCTTCAAGAAGGTGGAGACCAATCTCTTATTGAAGTCACTTGAATGATATACAGGCAATTGTTGCCAATCCTGTTGAGGTTATGACCAACTGTCATGGATCTCATGTTCTTCAAAGTCTTTTGTGTCTTTGTAAAGGGGTGCCGTTAGATTCATCAGACTTTCATTCCAAGAAGTCTTCTAAAAGTTTCTTGTGGCGGAGATTCTTAAAGCTGCTAGAAAAGACATTGAACTTTTCAATTTGATCAGTATGGTAGCTTAGTTCTACAGACTGCTTTGAAATTTTTGGTTGGATACGAGGAGTTATCACATGCGATTCCGGTTATTTTAGGTTGCAAAGGGAATCTCATAGACAGCAATGCTGCCGAAAAACTTTTGGGTTTAATGAAAGAAGAAGCTGCCTTCAGCCATTTAATGGAGGTTTGAATAATATTATTTAGTTTTTGATTTACATATCCAACTCTTTTGTGGGTTCTAAAACTATTGATTCAATATTGACATTGTTGTCTTTTAATGTAGGTCATCTTAGAAGTTGTTCCAGATACCTTGTGCACCCAATTAATAACAAAGGTTTTTAAAGGTTCATTGTATGAGATGTCTTACTCATTACTGAGGAAACTTTATTGTTCAAGCACTAATTTCTCAGGCTAGAAGTGAGGATCATGTAAGTGATCCAAAAGGTTCGAGCATTTTTTATGTTGGTTAACACTTGCCTTAATCTGGAAACTTTGACCCGTATGGACGTTTAACCCTTAATTTACTTTTTTCGTCACATATAGGTTGAGCTGATTTGGAAGGAACTTGGGTCAAGATTAAAGATCTTTTTGGAATGGGCAAGTGGGGGGTCGTTGCTTCTCTTCTTGCTGCATGTCAGAAGCTCCATAGCCATGAACAAAAGGTATGTGATGTTTCTCTCTATCGACTCACTACACTTTGAACTAAAATTTATCATTTTCTAATCACCGCTCTTTTTTGATTTTTTTTTTTTTTGATTTTTTTTTTTTTTTTTTTTTTTTTTTTTTTTTTTTTTTTGCAGTTTTGTCAAGCTCTTACTGGTGCTGTATCTAAAGTGGAAAGTGGAAACCGAGCCCCAGAGGTGCATTGTTCCTCGGATACTATTTCTTGATAACTACTTCTACTGCAAAGATAAATCCAACTGGGATTGGCCAAGTGGTGCTAGGATGCATACTATGGGGACATTGATTCTTCAATCAGTTTTTAAATTTCCAAGTGTACGTGAAATTTTTTATTTAAATTTCCAAGGATGCATACTATGGGGACATTGAGGTCGAGTCTGTTATTTCGAAGATGAGAGAAGGAAGGCTCAAGTGGTTCGGCCACGTTAGGAGGAGGCCACAATCAGCACCTGTAAGAAGAGTCGAAGCGCTAGCAGTGGACGGTGTGAGAAGGAGGGGTAGACCCAAACTCAGATGGGAGGATAGACTTAAGCTCGACATGAAGGAGCTGCTCTTGTCCGAGGACATGACCTCAGATAGGAAGGCGTGGAGGGATAGAATTAGGATTAGCGGATAGCTCAGGATAGGTTTGCGTGGGTCTCTCTCTTTTTTTTTTCTTTTTTTTTTTTTTTTTTTTTTTTTATTATCGTGTTTGGTTGTTTTGCCTTAGATTAGGCCCCGTGCGTTGCCCTGCTTTGCTTTTTGTGCTCCCTTTGGTTTGTTTGCTTTCCCTGGTGCTCTGCTCTTTGCTTTTCTGCCTTTGCCTGTGTTTCTGCCCTTGCCCCCTTCCTTGCCTTGCTTCGGGTCCCTTTTTTTTTTTTTTTTTTTTTTTTTTTTTGCTCTTTGCTCTTTGCTTATCTGCTTTTGCTTGCTTATCATTTTTTGCATGTGTTTCTGCCCTTGCCCCCTTTTATTTGCCTTGTTTTGCCTGCTTTCTTTTGCTTGATAGTGCCTGTTTTGCTGTGACTTGGTTTCTCTCTTGCCTTTGCTCTCTCACGCGCACACATGCACTTGCCGGAGGTCTTTTTCGAAGCAGTCTCTCTACTCCCGGGTTTACCTTGGAGTAGGGGTAGGATCTGTCTACATCCTACCTCCCCCATACCCTGCTCCAGCGGGATTGGGTTTGTTGTTGTTGTTGTTGTTGTTGCTCTTAACTTATGTTCCCTCAACTTCATTATCTATCAAAAATTGTTCTTTCCATCATGAATTCTGGAAGAAAAAAAAGTAGTCCCTGCAGAATAGGGTTAATTGCGCATAAGCAGCATATTTACAGCTCTATGCAATTGTATATTACAACATGCTTTCGCTTTTTTACAAATTGATGTCACTTACATACGTTGCATAAAATATCTTTGTGTCTTGCATACAAAGGGGAATAAAAGAAAATGTATGCAATGACAAAAATGCGAAAGTATGATACATGGCGCAATTAGTTAATATTTGTACGAGCTTGTAGCAGATTGTACTAATCGTTTTGGTGTTATTTGTTCTATAGGATTTCATCCATTCTTTTATCTCGAGTATGACATCATTGGAAGAAGGCCATCTTCTTGACACCATAAAGGACTCTCGAGGGGCGAGGGTGATTGAAGCTTTTCTTACTTCAGATGCTTATGGGAAACAAAAGCGTAAATTAATCATCAAGTATGTATCTGCATGTCTCCTTTGTGGTTGAAAATCCAATGGCTGCTTGGGGGGAAACTTGGAAGGCACGTTCTATTTTCATTTTTTTTTAATTATGAATCGTTCTAACTGCCTTTTTTCTATATTACAGGGTGGTAACGAAATCCCTGTTTCATGTTTATTATAGGGATCTGCCTTGTAAATAAAAGCTTCAGAATATTCTTCTGCGTGTGGTGCATTATGTGGCTCAGGCTCATTTTCTGGACAATGCATCGTTTAAGGTAAGTCTTATTTACAGATGAACTTATCTTTATTTGAAAGAACTCATTTTGTTGAGACGTATACAAAGTTGTATACTTACTATTTTGTGTCGACATCAGCTCTTAGATAGGATGTTTGATGAATTTGCAGATCTGTGGATGAAAATGAAAATTCAAGTTAGAACCAAAGAAGAGCTGGATTCTCAACAATACAGATTCAAGCCTCGGGCTTTTGACTTAAAAATGTCATTGAAATGGACGTTACAGCCCTTGAAAGTTCAAATGAAGCTTTTTCAGAGTGGCAGGAGTTGGCTTCTGAGGAAGTTGAAGCATCAATTGAAAAGGTAACATTTTCTATGCTAAAAGGCATGTCCCTTGATAAGGAAATGTTTATATCTCTTACAGAAACAGGTCAAATGGGTCTCAATTGCACATCGTGCACCTCCTGCATTTGGTCAAAAAATGTATAGTGTTATTAACATATTATGAATTTAATAAAACATATTTAACAGACTCGTTGACCCGTTCATTTTGTCACTCCTAATGGTGAGACCTCCGACTATTGTACTAATGCGCATACTTTTAAGTTTCAGAACAATGTCAACGAAGAGCATTAAATGTTAGAGAATTGCGATATTTTGGAATCGATGCTGAATGAAATGCTCAATGTCTTGGTTCAACGGATCTACTTCAACCTGTGAGTTGACCTTTTTGACAACCCTTCTACTTGTAATTTTACAGCAGACGAGTGCTGAAATGTGTTTTACCTGTTATTTTTTCTCAGGCTGGGCATGTTCAAGTGTCTATTCTGATAGGCTGTGTTCTTTGTTATACTCTTATTCTTTGGGTACAAGAGTAATAAAATGTGTAGTTTAATACTTATGTCGAGGACATGTCCTTGCAATAGTAATTAAAAATACAATTTAAATTGATTAAAAATATTTTAAATAATTTATAAATGATTTATAGATAATTAAAAATGATTTTAAAGAACCAAAAATGATTTAAATAAATTAAAAATAAAAGATTTAAATTTATTCAAAATGATTTAAACTTAATTATAAATTATTTAAATATAAATGTTTTAAATCAATTAAAGTGATTATAGTTTAGATAAATACTTTTGGAAATGACATGTCCCTACCAAAAGTAATTAAAAATAGAAGTTAAAGTGATTAATAATTTTAATTAATTTTTAAATTATTTTAATAAATTAAAAATGATTTATACATAATTTTCAATTAAATAAAAATTATTTCTACAATTTATAAATGGTTTAAATAAATTAAAAATGATATAAATAAATTAAAAATGATTTTAATTAATTAAAAATGATTTTAATTAACTAAAAATGACTAATTATAAGATTTGAAATGATTAAATAAATTATAAATAATTTAAATTAATTTAAATAACTGCCGGAAATCGTTGTAATCTAACCCATCTTTATGCCTGGACATGTCCTCTCACATTTTTGTGTTGAACAACTTTTAATAAAATCGTAAATTTAACTAAGGGATTATGGTTTAATTAAATATTTATGGCGAGTTGCAAAAGTAATTAAAATATAATTTAAATTGATTACAAATAATTTATAAATAATGTAAATTAAATAAAAATTATTTCTATGATTTATAAATGATTTAAATAGATTAAAAGTAATTAAAAATAATTTTAAATAACTAAAATTGATTTAAATTTATAAAAATGATTTAAATTAAAAATAAAAGATTTTAATTAATTAAAAATGATTAGATTTAAATAGATTATAAATGATTTAAATAATAATGAATTATTATTATTATTATTATTAATATTATTATTATTATTATTATTATTATTATTATTATTATTATTATTATTATTATTATTATTATTATTATTATTATTATTATTGAATCAGGAAGACATTCAACATACTTCAGTGTATATCTTAGAAGAACTCGATCTATGAAATTTAAAAGAGTTGATTTTAATAGACTTATACCTCAACCTTTATATGAAGACGATAATAAAAGTGATGATACATATAAATCAACTAAGTCAGAAGTTGAGTATGGTAGATTAAAATAACAATTAAAAGATAAAACTACCCATAAATGGTATACTAAATTAAATATTGTCATAAATGGAGAGTTTAAACTATCATTAATAGCAACAGACATAAATTGAAAAAAGTCCTACTGTAACCATGAAGAAGGATGATATAACGAGGATTCCAGTTTGGGTGAAGCTCCATAAAATCCCTTTGGCTGCGTATACTGAAACTGGCCTCAGTTTGATTGGAACTAAACTTGGGAGGCCGATCATGTTGGACGCTTATACCTCTAACATGTGCCTTGATTCATGGGGACGCACCTCCTATGCTCGAGCCCTTATTGAAATATCAGCTGATCAGACCCCATTGAAATCGTTGGTGGTTGCTATTCCATTAATTGATGTTCCTGGTAACTCGTATCACACCATTGAAGTTGAGTACGAATGGCAGCCCCCCCATTGTGAAGCTTGCAAAGTGTTTGGTCATTCTAATGATCAATGTTCCAAGCGTGTTAATGAGGTTAACTCTTCTATTGACACAAATGATGGTTTTGTTGATGCTAATCGTAAGGGAGGAAAGGGTAAGCAACCTGCTAAAACTAATCCTATTTCTGGTGTTCGTCTTACTAAGCCTCCTCCTAAGTTTGTCTATCGTGCTAAAGCTAAAAATGTGGACATTGAAGCGTCTACTTCTAATAGTGGGAAGTCGGATATGCAAGGGAAGTCGGATGATGTTGGAAAGGCTAGTAAGGTTAATGATGGTAAACAGGGTAAGAGTACTACAGGTAAATCGAGTAAAGTGGCAGAGGTTATAACCAAAACTTCTAACTCGTTTGATGCTTTGGCCTCTTTGGTAGAGGAAGATGCGCTTGGGTTATCTCATGAGGGTAATGGGTCGCATGATCAGCGTGTGAGCAATTTGAATGAGAAGGTGCAGAATATGGCTTCCAATTCGAGTTCTTCTTATGCTCCACACACTTTTTCTTCTAAAGATGTTGAGGCTACTAAGTCTTCAACTGTCCCACCTTCTAGTAATTCTGCTACAAGGAGTGGTAACCCATTTTCTAAGGTGGGTGATATAGTTGATTCGGATAGTGATGACGATGAGGTGTTTGAGCCTGATAATCCTATGGGAAGTTACTTATCATCTGCAGGTGGAGATAACGACCTTGAGGATTATTTTTCTGATGATTATGCGGCTCAGGTTTTTGACTTACCAGGACAATTTCGTGATTTCAAGATCCAAAGTCGTGCTAGGAAGTAACATTTTAGTTAGTTTTTTTTTTCATTTGATTGGCATGTCATGTTATGTTTCTTATTGGTTGTTCTAGTTGCTGGTAGCTAGTTGTTCATTTATGGCCTGTCATAAATGTTCTAGTGGTTGTTCAAGCGGCTGCTTGAGGTTAATGTGGCATTTCAGCCACATTCCATTGTACTTTAAATATTTTTTTGGTTAATATATTTTACCAGGGTGGAAGATTACTCCCTTTTACCCAAAAACTGACATAAATTGAGCAGATTTAAATTGTATACAAGAAGGATTAATACCAACAGAATGGTATGAAAAATCGTCACAAAGATTATATACAGCAAGTGGATCTAAATTAAGTATAAGCTATAAATTATCCAATGTATATGTAAAGATAATTATTGTTTGAAAACACCTCTTATATTGGTAAAAAACCCAAGTTCTCAACTTATATTAGGACAACCTTTTATAACTCAGTTATACCATATTTCTTCTATAAGTGAAAAGGGGCTAACTACTAAAATATTAGGCAAAGAGATTAATTTTGAATTTATTTCTCCAGTAATAACTAGAGAAATAAATATATTAAAAAAAAAAAAACATGTAAAATATTTTTATTTTACAAAGTAATAACATACTTAATAAAACAATTAGACGAAAAATTTAAAAATAATGTGTGTGACTATACCAAATGCTTTTTGGAAAAGAAAACAACATATAGTTGAATTACCATATATTAAAGCATTCAATGAAAAAGATATTCCTACAAATTCTAAATTTACTCAATAACTAGAATAACATTGTAAGAAAGAGATACAAGAGTTATTAGACAAAAAACTTATAAGATCTTCAAAATCACTATGGTCTTGCTCAGTAAACAATGCTGAAATAGAAAGAGGAGCACAAACTTAAAAAAAAAAATATTAGAATGGAATCTATTAAAGAAATTATATGATTCAAAAATATTTTTAAAATTTGATATGAAATCTAGATTTTGGCAAATCTAATTAGAAGAAAAAGACAGATATAAAACGGGATTTAAGAATGGAAAGTTATGCCTTTTGGATTAAAAAACGCTCCATCTGAATTTCAAAATATAATAAATGATATTATAAATTCTATAAATGATTTATTCTCTAAACATATAGATGATATTCTAATATTCTCTAAAAATATAGATCAATATTTTAAACATTTGAAATATATTTTATGAAATGGTTTAGCAGTTTTTCCAACAAAAATAAGCTTATTTAAAACAGAAATAAGATTTTTAGGATATAATATAATTCAAGGAACTATTAAACCTATAGAAAAAAGTTTAAAATTTTCAAAAGACGAAATTAAAGATAAAAAACAATTGCAAAATTTTTTATGATGTCTTAAATGTAAACCATTATATGATAGATTAAAAAAGAATCCTTAAACCTTGGACAAAAGAACATACTAATATAGTTAGACATATAAAAGAAAAAATGAAACATTTACCATGTTTAAACATACCACATCCAGAAGCAAATCTTATAGTAGATACAGATACAAGTGATATAGGATATGATACAACAGAACAATTAGTTAGATATTTCTCAGGATCATGGAATGATACACAAAAAGAAATATTGTATTATTTTAATTATTAAAAAATTTGAAGATGATCTATATATGAAGCCGTTTTTGTTGCGAATTGATTGTTTATCTGCAAAATATATTTTAGAAAAGGATGTAAAAAATTTGATTTCTAAACAAGTTTTCGCCAGATGGCAAGCTATTTTAAGCAATTTTGATATAATGAATGATATTATAAATCCTATAAATGATTTTGCTATAGTCTATATAGATGATATTCTAATATTCTCTAAAAGTATAGATCAACATTTTAAACATTTAAAATATATTTTATGATATTATATATAAAAATGGTTTAGCAGTTTCTCCAACCAAAATAAGCTTATTTAAAACAGAAATAAAATCTTTAGGATATAATATAATTCAAGGAACTATTAAACCTATAGAATGAAGTTTAGAATTTTCAAAAGACGAAATTAAAGATAAAAAACAATTGCAAAGATTTTTATGATGTCTTAATTATATCATGTAAACCATTATATGATAGATTAAAAAAGAATCCTAAACCTTGGACAAAAGAACATACTAATATAGTTAGACATATAAAAGAAAAAATGAAACATTTACCATGTTTAAACATACCACATCCAGAAGCAAATCTTGGACAAAAGAACATACTAGTAGATACAGATGCAAGTGATATAGGATATGATACAACAAAACAATTAGTTAGATATTTCTCAGGATCATGGAATGATACACAAAAGAATTATTCTACTACTAAAAAAAGAA
>CP139505.1:230149632-230204632 GCA_021014915.2 Artemisia tridentata subsp. tridentata | reverse complement strand
CTATACCGGGGGGGGGGGGGCGAGACATGACCGCGACTTAAGATTCAAGTACCGTTGAAAAGACTAAAGGAACGGGGGAATGACTACCTGTAATAAAGCACAGGCTAATACGAGCCGACCAGAAGAAGCAAGGCTTTAGATTACCAGATCCTGGACACAATGTTCCTAGAGATGGAGAGCCCCTGCCTTTTCTAGCCTCTCCTTCTTGCTTGCTTACCTAGCTCTTGTCTTAGTGACTCTTCCTCTTTTCTAGGTTTTTCTGAGTGTGAAAACGGTCTTTTTCATTTGCCAATGTAAGTGTCCTTAGGGACTGAGGTGAGGGACATCACCCTCATCCTATTGTACCTCAACGTTTTTTGGAGTAATGAATTTTACCGGGGTGATTAAACCCTTTTACATTTGCCAATGAATTGGATCCGCCTCGATTCGATCAATAATGGGATTCTTGGCTAGAGAAAGGTTCTGTGACATGGACGCCCAGCCCAACTCGGTCGGTCGGTTGGCCCACCTAAGATATTCAAAAATGATCGATCGATTTGATCAAATTTGAAAAAGTCTTTCTCACTATTCAGAACAGTGGAGCTTTCGATCAAGATGTTTAGGCTCTCGCTCGAATCGGAACCTTTATGGGTAGGCTTTCGACTCAATCTAATAGCCTACCTATCGGGCGCCAATACAATAAAAGAGATGGTTTGCGCATGGGCCCATTATCTGATGCAGAACTGATGCGAGAGGGAGAATCAATATGGGAGAAGGGGGGATTGAGAGCTTTCAAGAACCAGTGGAAAGGAAAGACTTGTTCCCTGCATTCCTTTCTTTCCAAAGAGAGTCATTAGTGCTAGGGCATAAAAGCTTTGATTGAATGAACGCCACCTTGCTTGTATTGTTTTCAAACAAATCCAATGTTGGGCCAAGCGTTGCCAGCCGGTAATAGCCGAAGGCAAAATATGAAGCCATTTTTGTTACGAATTGATTGTTTATCTGCAAAATATATTTTAGAAAAGGATGTAAAAATTTTGATTTCTAAACAAGTTTTCGCCAGATGGCAAGCTATTTTAAGCAATTTTGATTTTACAATTGAATTTATTAAAGGAGAAAATAACTCCTTACCAGATTTCTTATCAAGAGAATTTTTACAGGGAACATGACAAGTTCAAATAAGAAACTCGTTATACCAAAGCCAAAAATTCCATCTCCATCTACTCCTCCAACACCTATATCTCAGAATAGATTTGTACCTCTTACCCCTTATTCACCTTCATATGACCACAGATACCACCCAAATTTCCATCAACATCTAATATATCAAATTCCAATAAATTAGAATTTCATATAAATCCAAATCTACAATTTGTCAAGATCTTATAATCTTTCGAAGAACAAAATGAAAGTTTTCGGGATTTAATATAAAAACACCCACTTCTATAACAATGATTATCAAAACAGAGAATATTATGAAGCAGTTCTAATCGAGAGTGGCTCCATAGAAGTACATCATTTTTATAGCCAATCTAATCTAAATCAAATCACCCACACCAAAGTAAAAATTCTCAAAGTCATATCTTTAGAAGAATGGGGAGACAAACCCTATACCAACAAATTTTTAGCAAGATTTTCAAGTTACCCAGCTTATAGTTATTATGATTACCAAGAAGCCTGGAATAAAGCTTTCTTGTTAAAAAGCTTTATTGGTTCTTTTATTTTTCAAATGAATTTTCAAATAAATATCCAAGATGGTTCATCAAGTGGTTCAGATATGGGAAGCAACCCTACAAAAATTCTTGAAGGATTTAACAAGTATAAAACAATTTTTGCACAAGAGAACGCACCTCTTTGTGAATATATATTACAGTTTTCAGCTTTATTCAAGCTTCCATGGATCATTCTATTTATTTATAAAAAACAAGAAGCAGATAGAAACTCGCCACCAATTACAAAATGGTGGAAGCAAATTAAAGAATATCAAGCTGAGCATATTATAATAATATAAGAAGTCTTATATTCGTCCTCAAAGTCCCAGTAAGCGAGCATATCAGACTTAGAAGCTATAAGAAGGATTCAACAATGTTCATCTCCAGAAGAAATTCAAAAGATTTTAGATAAAATCAAGAGGTCACCAACCCCAAGTGAAGACATATATCAAGACTCTCAAGATCCATATGAAAGACTTTGAATTAAATTAAAATCCAAAAGACTATAAGTCTGAATTGTAAAATAAATAAAATGTAAAGTCTATATTCAAGAATTAAAGTCTATAATAAAGTCTATAAAAGAATGAAAAATAAATGTCAAGTTATATCAAAAGAATCAAAGATTTATCAAGACAACGAAGCCAATTATAGAAAGAAGACAAGATAGCATATGAAGGAAAAGAAGACATTATGAAAAAGGAGACAAGACGGCACTCAAGAGCATTATACCAAGACAAGGCAACACAATATTTAAGAAATTCATGAAAGAAGACAAAATACTTTTATAAAGAAGAATCAATATGATGATGATAATGTTGAACTAGAAGAGTAGCATTATTGAAGACAGGCAAATGCCGGTTATGAATAAAAAAGTTACCAAACAATTTATCTATAAAAGGAAGCATATACTCAGAGTTGAAGCAGACTTCATTTTTATGAAGAAAAAACAATCTCTTATATTATCCGCCTCTCAATGTTCAAAAACTTTAGAAATCACAATCTCTTATATTATCCACCTCTCAATGTTCAGAATCTTATATATCATATCCTCCTGAATTTATAAATCAAGGTATTTTATATTAATCCTCTTTTCAATTTAATGTTTACTTTACTTTGCTTTATATAATACTATCATCTTCATTATTTAATATGTCACAACAAAAGAAAAAGATTAGTATATTAAATTCTAAGAAAACTATAATTAAAACAGAAAATAATCTGCAAATTCCAACTCAAATAGATGATATAGTCAATACTTTATTATATGCTATATTAAAAAACTTTGTTGGAAATCCAACAGCATATCAAGAAAGAAATTCATCTATGTTACTTAATTCATCTATTGAGTCTTAAAATAATGAATTTTGCCTGTTTATATTTTGTTAACTTGAAGAAAATAAGTTGTGTGTTAAATAAATATATGGCTGCGTTGGTAAGCCGCAACGAGAAAAGTAGTAAGACGGCCCGTGGGAACATATATTTGGTTAATCATACACCTTAGTTTCTTAAACTTGACAAAATAGAAAAAGATCTCAAGACTATTATTAAATCGAAAAGGTGGTTCTTCTTCTGATATTGAAGACGAACATAATCGTAGTAATTCAATTGAAGTGTCTCTATCTAATATAGAAAATAGTTTACAAAATTGGAGTATACCTAAACAAAATATTAGAACTATATATGAAGTAGGATCACTTGAATTGTTTCAAAGTTATTCTATAAAAACAACAGAAAAGACGTTACCAAACCAACAAAATATAAGATTACTTTCTAAAAAAGCTATTAGAGAACATAGAAGAAATTATAAATTTTTACATATAGGATTAATTCAGATAGCTATAAAACCTTTAACTAGATTAGGAATTGATGTTCCTACACTTATCATATTAAGAGATGCTACACTTATAACTATTTGATCAAAATATTTTAGACGTTTTAACTTTAAACATAAAAACAAAAAATCTAGAAATAAGAGAAGGATCAGATCCATTATAGTTATAGTATATTATAAAACTATGTCCACTACTATAGAACCTCGTTCTAGAATTAAGTCACCTAAAGATGAAACATTAATTTTTGAAGCTAATTTTGAACATTATAATGTAAGTATTCCTAAAAGATTAAAATGAAGCGAAATAACTCAAAAACAGACGTGGAATTTTGAAGAAAAAGTTCAACCTAAACCTTTAAAATTAAATAAAGAAGTATCTAATATTATAGAACATAGTGATGGAAATATAGAAATAACTTTTGGAAACAGTAAATATGAATCAGGAAGACATTCTTCTAATATCTTAGAAGAACTCAATCTATGAAATTAAAGGAGTTGATTTTAATAGACATTCTTCTAATACCTTTATATGAAGACGATAATAAAAGTGATGATACATATAAACCAACTAAGTCAGAAGTTGAGTATTATAAAGAAGAACAATTATGAGTGATACAAAGTTACAAATAAAAAATAATAAAAATCAAGAGTATATTAATCATTTAAAAGGTTTATATAAACAAGAAAAATCTATAAGAATGGAAATAAAATATGTTGAAAGTATGATAAAAAAAAGTGTAACACCCCAACTCGGAATATGGCAGCATAGTTAGGGGTATTACTTGAGGGTAAAACTGTCACATTCATAGAAAACGACCCTATAACGAGTTGTTTTAGCAAAAACATACCATTCGAAATATATAAATAAACATTTAGAGTTCAGAAGACATAGTTCAAAAGGGTTTTTTGAATGATAAGATAGTGAAAAGATAGTAAAGTAGATAGATAGTAAAAGCCAATAGATAGCCATCCATAGTCTTCATGCCACTCCCAATGCCAGCAAAGTATGCCTCAAATACCTGAGATAAACATGCTAAAAAGTCAACACAAAGGTTGAGTGTAATCCATAGGTTTAATAAGTAAAGCAGTTGAACACAAGATTTTAAGTTTGGAAGATATAAGTAACAAATACATATATCGGGTAAAGTATCGTAACCATTGCTAAGCTCATGACACGCAAAACGTTAACCGGCACCAATAACATTGGCGTAAGTCGACAGTAACCGCGGAATTTCATAATATAATAGTTGCCCTCAAGAAGGTACTTTGCCAGATACCTTGATAAAATCGAATATAGTACATCACATGCGGACCGGACCTAGTCAACATGGCGGGAGGGTCAATTCCTATAGGCCTATATCCCTATATTCGCGCTCACTCGCAAGTGATTAATGGTTCATGATCGAGGGACTTGCTTTTGGCAAGGACGGTACTTAGCAATATCATCTTAGTCAGGAATAGAAACAATTGTATTCATAAAAAAATAAGTAAAGTGGGGCTATGAACAATTTAAAAGTAAAGTGAGGCTATGAATCACACCTTAGTAGTAGTAGTGGAGAAACAAGATATCACAAATGATCAGATGGTACAGCACAACAAATGAACCTCAGCACAACCTAATAAATGGATAATATGTTTCAGCAATAAACCTTAAAGCGATTTATAAAGCAATACTCGTATTTGAAATGAAAAGGTTTAGTTTCAATGGCGTTTGAAAGAAAAGAAACGTTTAAGACTCGTGTGGATACGAGAAAGTTAAATAAGAAAAGTCGGCAAACGCAAACGACGAAGGAAAAATAAAGAAGAGGGAAAAGAAATAAGAATAAGAAGAAAGAATTAAATAAGAAAAAACGAGAAGAAAACATCAATAGGTAGTTTCGGTATTTACCCGTTTCCCAAATAGTTGATATAACGTCATGATTTAGGAAGAAAACGTACAAGTTTCAAAAAGGTTTTTAGGATATTAAATAGTTGTAATGATTTTGTTATAAAAAGGTTTTATCGAAATTTGGAAATGATGCGTCCGTTTATAAAACATTTTCAAGTCGTTACGACTCTTGAATAATACAAGTTTTATCGCATTTTACAAGTTAAATATATAATTAGACACTATTATTCGCGTATATATTAGTTGTCAAGTTTATCGACCATTTTGTGTATGTTCGGGTAAAAATATGTCAAACACTTATGATTCTAACATACTCCTCCTTCTCAAGTACCAAAATCGTCCATAAGGTCCATCGACTAATACCGTAAATCCAATAACGTCTAATTCTCGTCCAAGTATAGGTTAACAATACATATCCAAGTCTAAGTGACTAGTATAAAGTTGACTCGCGACTAAACTAAATAACTCAACACTTGCCGTGACTCACCTCGAGTCACGGTTTGACTCTATCCGAGCCGTAGGGCTCTCGGCCTCAAACAAACAATTCCAGAACCAAACCAAATCCAAAACTCAACCACAAACAAAAATAACCAATAACAAAACCCCACACCATGACTCACCACGAGTCACGGCTCGACTCACACGAGTCGTAACCCTTGGCTAAGACTAAACCGAGACTAAATCCATCAACATCAACATATCCCAAACCTAAACCTATTCTAAGCCTCGCCGTGACTCACTACGAGTCACGGCTCAACCCTACGTGGGTTTTTATCTCTCGGTCGAACCAAATAACACCCAAATCCATCTCAAAAATCCAAACGAGTTACAAATCAAAGAAAAAATGTCAAAGAATGCCAAAATTATCAAAAACAACCATAACTCACCCCGAGTCTACTCGACTCGCGAGTTGACTCGGCTGAGTCGAGTGACTCGGACCGAGTCGAGGTCAAACCAAACGGATCCCCACGATTTTTTAGCAAAACAAAAGGTTTTATTAAAACTTTAGGGTTAGGCTCTCGGTTTTATTAAAATAAAATGGAAGGGGGTCGCGTGAGGGTGTTACCTTGAAGGAGAGGGTGAAATGGTGGTGGTGGTGGTCTTGTGGTGGCGGTTTTGACTGTGGTGACGGGTTCGGGTATCAAAAGGGCTCCTCGTGAGCTCAAGTGCTCCAGGATCAACAAGAAGGTCTCGATCTACGAGGTGGTGAAATTTGGAGGTTCGTCGGAAAATTTTTCGGCGACGGCGGTGGTGGCAGCCAGTGGTGGTGAGGTGGCCGACGAAGGGGAGGGGAGAGAGAGAGAGAAATGGGAGTGTGTATGTGTTATTAATGAGAGGAGAGAGAGTGAGATGGGTATATATTAAAGGGAGGGACCAAACTTGGGTAAATGTTAGTGAGGGGTGTGGGGAGAAAAATTAGGGCGGAGGGGGTATTCTTGCCAATGGAGTAAACTTTTGAAATAAACACCGCGGGACTCATTTAACGTACCAAACGAACTCGAAAAATTACGAAACTTGCGCCATTGTTCTCGAAATAATTTTTCCAATAAAAATGAGTATAAATGTGCATAACCTTCTCAAAGTTAATTTATTTGGCAAATTTGATTCGTTTCGTGCTTGCTAGGTTGTGCTGGCTCAAATAAAGGGACAACGTTCCCGTTCCTCAAGTTATCTCGCGTTTCTCAAGTTCGAATAAGTTCGGGAAAAGTTTAAATACTAAGGTGGAAAGGTTTTGGCTAGTGGAAACGTTTGGAAAATTACCGGGTGTTACAGCACATACATCCTATTGGGAAATCCGTCCCGGATTTCAATTTATGCTATTAGTTGTGATTGCGAAAAGGTGAGGGTACTTGCGTTTGAACTCGTCTTCGCGTTCCCAAGTGAACTCGGGTCCTCTCTTGAAATTCCAACGGACTTTCACAATGGAAATACCGCTCTTCTTCAGCTGCTTAACTTGACGGTCCATGATTTCGACGGCCTCCTCAATAAAGTTCAATTGCTCATCAATCTGAATTTCATCGAGAGGAATTATGGCTGACTCATCAGATAAACATTTCTTCATATTGGACACGTGGAATGTAGGATCTACTCTACTGAGCTCTAGTGGTAGTTCTAGCCTATAAGCCACTGGACCAACCCTGTTCAAAATCTTGAACGGTCCAAGGTAACTCAGGTTCAGCTTTCTTCGCTTACCAAACCGTATGACGCCTTTCCATGGCGAGACTTTCAACATAACTCTGTCTCCAACTTGAAATTCTAGTGGTTTATGCCTCACATCTGTGTAACTCTTCTGTCGATCTCTGGTAATCTTTAATCGATTCTTAATCTGTACAATCTTCTCGGTTGTCTCACGAACAATATCCAGCCCAATGAGTTGAGCTTCTCCTACTTCAGCCCAACAAATGGGTGATCTGCACTTTCGACCATATAGTGCTTCAAACGGTGCAGCCTTAATGCTTGCATGATAACTGTTGTTGTATGAAAACTCAATCAAAGGCAATGGGTATCCCACCCATTTCCAAAATCAATCACACAAGCTCGAAGCATATCTTCTAATGTCTGAATAGTTCTTTCACTTTGACCATCAGTTTGCGGGGTGGTATGCGGTACTCATGTAGAGGTTTGTGCCAAAGGCATCCTGAAGTGATTGCCAAAAATTAGAAGTGAATCTGCAGTCTTAGTCAAAGATGATAGATATTGGCGTGCCATGTCTCGAGACTAGTTCCTTAACGTAGAGTCTAGTCAGCTTGTCCATACTGTTGTTCTCTTTGATGGGTAGAAAATGTGCAGATTTTGTAAGTCGGTCGACTATTACCCAAATAGCGTCGAAACCGGTTGAAGTCCTTGGAAGTTTGGTGATGAAGTCCATAGCAATCCGTTCCCATTTCCATACAAGAATCCGTTCCCATTCCCATTTCCATTTCCATACGGGCAATTACAACTAATGGAAAATAGCTATTATCAAGTGAGCCTTTAAGGAAAACGACTCACATCATGTAAGGGACAATTGCACTCATAAAGTCAAGGAACAACGACTTTCATCATGTAAGGGATAATTGATCTTATCAAATGTGCAAGCATTTAGGGACGATGGCTCTCATCATGTAAAGGGCAATTGCTCTCATCAAGTGAGCAAGCGTTTTGGTACAACGACCCTCATAAAGTGAGCCTTTAGGTACAACAACTCTCATCAGGTAAGGGACAAGTGCTCAAGCATTTAGGGAAAATGGCTCTCATCATTTAAAGAGCAATTGCTCTCATCAAGTGAGCAAGCGTTTATTGACAACGGCTCTCATCATATAAAGGGCAATTGCTCTCATCAAGTGAGCAAGCGTTTATGGACAACGACTCTCATCAAGTAATGGACAATTGCTATCATCAAGTGAGCCTTTAGGGACAACGACTCACATCATGTAAAGGGCAATTGCTCTCATCAAGTGAGCAAGCATTTTGGGACAACGACTCTCATCAAGTAACGGACAATTGCTCTCATCAAATGAGCCTTTAGGGACAACGATTCTCACCATGTAATCGTCAATTGCCCTCATAAAGTGAGCCTTTAGGGACAACGACTCTCATCATGTAAGGGACAATTGCTCTTATCAAGTGTGCAAGCATCTAGGGACAACGACTCTCATAATTTAAAGAGCAATTGCTCTCATCAAGTGAGCAAGCGTTTATTGACAACGGCTCTCATCATGTAATCGACAATTGCTCTCATCAAGTGAGCAAGCATTTATGGACAATGACTCCCATCAATTAATGGACAATTGCTCACCAAGTGAGCCTTTAGGGACAAGGGCTCACATCATGTACGGGACTATTGTACTCCTAATGTAACCACTGTGAAAATCCCACATTAAAATAAACTATCTCTCATAATACTTATCATTTTCTACGCGTATTTTTTTTTAATTTGTTATCTGATTATAACTATTATCTTATGTGACGTAGATCACATCCTCGATAGACGTGCTCGCATGCAACCCAACCTCAACGTACTTAATGTTTATTTTATATAAACATTTTCATATGAAACTTTAAGAAATCCCATTTGCCATTTTACGTTAAATTGTTAACGTACGTATAAACTAAACGTTCCTTATCTAATAGAGTTTCCATAAAACCCTAAACTATTATAATAACAAATGTAAGTAACAAAACCCTAAAAATACTAAAGTACAACTCATTTAACTAAGGTACAAGCATCTAAAGCTCAGAAACCCTAATTCTACTTTAACTCCCGATAAAACCCTAATTCTATAAAACTATGATTTTATGTACTAAAGTCACAAATCCTAATTTATTTATATAAGATTTTTACAAAATATTAATGTACAAGTCATTTAAGCCAAGGTACAAGTCCTTTATGCATAAAAATCAAATATTAATAAAAACCCTAATAAAACCCTAAATATATTTATTTTAAAGCACAATTTACAAGTTTTTCATACATAAACCTTAAAAGTAAATTTTCCTAAACTCACTAAATATAATTACAAGTCTTTAAACCTAGTGTACAAGTGCCTAATGCACAACATCCAAAAATCTCATTAATCTACTTTATAATTTAACAAAAACTAACATATTATTTATAAAAATTAACCTAACATTAAACATAGATTTTCTACACTTCTAATCCCTAAGTACAACTCTAATAAACTCATGGTACAACCCTTACAAGCACAAACCCATTTTCTTTTATTTTCTTATAAAATTCGACATACACATATATTTGTAAACCTTAATTATTTTTCTAACAATTAAATACTTAAATTTAACACTAAACCTAACTAGTAACTTTACATAAACCCTAGGTACAACATGATAAAGCCCTAAGTACCACCATTCAAAGCCCTAACCGACCCTATATTAAATCCTAGTTTGAATCCAACAAGTACCATACCAAACTCATTCATTTTCCTTCCCTAAGTATAAACCACACTACATAAACCTTCCTAAATACTACATGTCCTCTCCAAGTAACTTGTATGGTTTGTAAGCAAACACATCACCCCTTTCCAAAACTACACGTCCACCCCCCCCCCTCCATCCACTTGGCATCCAACTAGACAAGCCACATCCTCCATGTCCCCTCCTAACCCTAATTGTCACTTTAAAAAACCCTAACCTTTCCCTTCTATAAATATCAAACCATTTACCTCCTTTTCCCTCAAACTCATTCGATCAACATCCAAAGCAGCCAAACCCTCACCTCTACTGATTAAACAATCCCTATAGAAGCTAAGAAATAGAGTCGAAGGAGTTTAGGAAGAAAGAAACCTCTAGTGTTCAAGATCCGAGCCCATACGCCACAAATATTCCCATAATCGAAATATAGAGCAAGTAAGTATCTTAGACTCATTTCATTCTTCTATAAACCTTAAATAACTCTTAAGAACATCATTGAGTAACCTCTAATAAAAAGCATGATCAAAAACTATATTTTTCTTTTTCTTTTCTTTCCTGTTCGAACCAGAAACCAAACGAGCCCTATTAATATTTAATTCACAAAAATAAAATCAAGAAATCTTAAAAATATGTAAAAGATAGATTAAATATGTTCAATATCATGTTAGCATGTTTTAAAAATCAGTGGAAACCTTTAAAACTTGAAAACTCATTTCGTTTTCCTTTTCTGTTAACTGTCGAGAAACAGTCCCCACGACCCAACTTTGAGCCCTTGTTTCAACCCCTAAACGACCATGATAAAATCTGAATTTTGGTCAATAACAAGACCACCTAGCTATCTAATTTTAGAAAGAAGAACATCGGAAAAAGATTGAACGGTTATAAAGTTATTCAAATCCTAAGTCTGCTCCATCGCTAGACTGAAAAACCCAATTTCTTATTCTGTCGAGTAACAGTCCCAACTCACCCACTTTGAACCTATTTTTCACCCATCAAAATATCTCTAAAAATTCTGAAATTTGGTAAAGTTATAGATCACCTAGCTGTCTAATTTTAGGAAAAAGAACGTTGAAAAATGATAAATATATCACAAAGTTATCGAGCCTCAAAAACTGCCCTATCGCTAGACTAAAAACCAACTTTTATTTTCTTTTCAGTTTTGTTCTACTCGACCAACTTTGAGAATTTATTTCGATATCCAAACAGCCTCTAAAAATTATGAAACTTGGTCATAATTGAGACCACCTAGCTAGCTACATGTAGGAAAAATAATAACTTAAAACCATGCCCTCGCCTCACATTTATTCATGGCCAAAAATTGTTGGTCGCAAACTATTTATTACGTACTAAATAAACTTTTACGAGGTTAATAAATTTGAAATATATATACCCATAAGCTATGAAAAGCAGTTTATTAACTTATTATAACTTTTATAAAAAGATCATAACGAGTCGTGTCTTATCCCGAATTTTTAAAACGCGCTTTGAATAAATAAGGACGTCGGGTGTAACGCCTTGGGAGTCTCAAGGGTATTTTCTGTCAAAACTCTAAATAGATTTATAGCTAGGACTTTAATTTCTGTCGACTTGCAACTCAGGGGTAGAAAGTGTCAATTTCAAAACTATAGGGTAGAAACTGTCATTTGACCAAAGTTGAGGGGTAAAAATTGTCATTTTATGAAAGTTCAAGGGTATAAACTGTCAATATATAAAACTTTAGGGGTAAAAGCGTAACATTTTATTATTATTATTATTATTATTATTATTATTATTATTATTATTATTATTATTATTATTATTATTATTATATATATTCCTATTTAATTTATAATAGAAATTAATAAACGTAATACGTTTATTTCGAAAACGAACAAGATATATCTAACGAACAAACGAACGGAACGGGAACATAAAAATAAGATAAAATCATATCCAACTTTTGAAGAGACTTCATGTTGTCTCAAATAAACATTTAACCATCAACCAAAAACGTTACGAAACGAATATTAAAAACTTACATATTGGAATGTGATTACTGAAACTCGACATAACGAACCAGGTTGCGTGCCGGAGATGTTTATCAACTCTGTATAACTTTGTTTTCCATCCAGACTATCAAGGTGAGTTCGTAGTCCCACTTTTTATTACGTTTTCCAAACTTGTGGGGAGATACATGCTACTAAATTGAACACAAGTATTTTCCTGATTGTTATTGCACTAAGTTAACGTTTGCCTATTTGTATTTATATTTATTTAAAGGTCCCTCGTATCATGCACCATTAGTCACCTGCTGGGTGAGCGCGAATATAATGAATAGATCTATTGGCCTGACGACCCATTTGTACTAATCGGATGGATATCTTTGTGGTAGCCGGTTAGACAGATGTATTATATTTGATATCTAAGAGGAGTTTTTTTTTTTTTTTTTTTTTTTTTTTTTTTTTTTTTTTTTTTTTAGGTAAAAGGCCTTCCGCCTGGTAAAATTCATTACACCAAAAAACGTTGAAGTTCAAAGGATGAGGGTGAATCCCCCATCTCATGCCCGATCAGGGCGTCAAAAATGCACATACATGTGCAACTTACCAAACCACTATATAAGAGTGACAACAGGCCACTCTTATAACTTACAAAAAACTAAAAACAAAGAGAACAACCAAAAGTGATTAACATACATAGAACAATACATTACTACTCATGTATAGCACATAAGTCTTCAAATCATTTTGGCGCTCCACTTCGACATCCATAACTTACATCAATGCAACATTATCCATGGTAGTACACGAACAGCACCAATCCACACCATAAAGCTACATCAAACACCCCTTGATCCAAAGTCGATCCATTGCAGAATGCATATGCCAAACGGATCAAAAGACCAAACTTATAAACTATGGCACACTTCTTTACATGATTTATTATCACTCGCAAAAGTGAATAGGAATGAACACGCGACAAGAAGAAGCCATAGACTACCAATAGGGATTAAACAATCCCTAACTTACTCATCTAAGAGGAGTTTGTTGGCATAAATAATGCCTAAAAACATTATTGACATCTTTCGATATCTCTACGTTTTGATAATCACAAAATATAAAATCATTTAACGAAAGATTATGACATAAACAAGTATTTAGTTGTAAATATCTATTTTAACAACTCAATCACTTAAGGTATGAATAAACAAATGCTTAATGCATTATATGATCAAAGGAACATTTTTTTAATCACTAGATTTTTTATAAAATGACACAAACATTTTATATCTTTTAGAAAATCATTTTTGGTATTAAATAAAAATGTTTAATCCATTATAAATTTATGAATTCAAATTTTCAACCAAAAATGGCAAAAATGTTCCAGAAAAACCTTCCCCACAAAAAGACAAAACTGAGCAACGTTCGGGTAGGGCGGCCCCCTTAATTTTACTAGGCGGCCCCCTTAATTTTAAGGGGACCGGCCACCTATTTAAGGGGACCGCCCCGCTCCTCCAGCTGCCAGTTTTTGCCTATAAATACTGGTTTATTCCTGGACTTTTGCACCCCAAACCTTCTGTTCTAATTCTCTTCTTATATCTTTCTAAATCCTTTGATCATATATTCTTAAGCATTGGTTTCTAAGTGATCCAAGCTTCCACCATCCAAGTGCAAAAGAAGAATACTTCTATCAAACAAGACTAGAAGTATTACAACTTAGTATCATCTTGTTACCTAAGTTGTTAGTTTAGTAAACTTTGTAAATCATTCATTCATTTGTGTATAAGGTGTGTATATTAGGTTGAACATAAGTGATTAGATTAGTGTAGTGTGTAAGTAGTGAAGTTGTGAAGAAGTTAAGGTGTGTAAGTAGTGAAGGTGTGAAGAAGTAGAAGAGTATATAAGTAGTGCTAGGTAGTGAAGTAGTTGTGAAGAAGTTGTGAAGCCGTAGTGAAGAAGTTGTGAAGAAGTTGTGAAGCCGTCGTGAAGAAGTTGTGAAGACGTAGTGAAGAAGGTGTGAATAAGTTGTGAAGAAGTCGTGAGATTAGTTCTAGCTACGATTAGAACTCGACATTTAGCTTTGTGTCGTAAAATTGGTGTAAGCTAAAGTTGTGTAAGGTTTTCTCCGCCATAAGGGAGCTTGTTGAAGTAGTGAAGAAAACTCTCGAGTTAGGTGCTCGAGGAGTGGAGTAGGGCAAGGAAGGTGTCCTTGTAGCCGAACCACTATAAATCCTTTGTCTCGCGGTTAGAACTTTCCATCTCTATCTTTCATTTCATTTCATTACTTTACTTGCATTGTTAATTTAGATCTACTTATATTTGTTCATATTGTTCAAGAGTTGAGTTCACATAAATTCGAATCTAAGTTTTTAAAAGTAAACAAAAGTTTTCAAGATAAAATTAAAAAGACGTAAAACTGTTCAACCCCCCCCCCTTTCTAGTTTTCCACAATTGGTATCAAGAGCCACGTCAAACAAGATTTTTAAAATAAATTGTATTTTAAAACTTGAAACGATCTATTGAATCCGAAAAATATTTAGAAGGGCAATCTATGCAAAGACCACCACTATTTGAAAGTGATGGTTTTCTTTATTGGAAAAATAGATTCGAAACTTATGTGAAATCAAAAGATCTTGATCATTGGCATATTATTACTCATGGTGATTTTCCCCCTATTCAAAATAACTTTTAACTAAAAGAGATAAAATTGTACCTTTTGAAAAACAAAATGATGATTTGAAAAAGAAACTAGCAAAAAATAATGAAGCTAAAATGGTAATTTATAATGCATTACCACGCAAAGAATATGAACGAATTTTTATGTGTCAAACCGCAAAAGAAATTTGGGAATCTTTATTAATCACTCACCAAGGTAATAGTCAAGTCAAAGACAACAAAATAGATCTTCTTGTTCAACAATATGAACAATTTATAATTCCTGAAGAGGAATCTATTGATAATGCATTTGCTAAATTTAACACTATTATCACAAGTTTAAAAGCACTTGATGAGACTTTTTCTAGCAAAAATTGTGTAAGGAAATTTCTTAGGGCATTACATCCAAAATGGGGCGCGAAGGTCACGGCTATTGAAGAATCGAAGAACTTGATGACGTTATCGCTTGATGAACTTATCGGCAACTTGAAGGTCCATGAAGAAATTATAAAGAGAGACTCGGAAACGGTCAAGAGCAGGAAAGATCAAATCAAGTCTCTTGCGCTAAAAGCCAAAAAGGAAATTAGTGATGATGACGATTCAAGTGACGATAGTGAAGACGAAGAATATGCAATGGCCGTAAGAGAGTTCAAGAAATTTTTCAAGAGACGAGGAAGATTCACAAGACAACCACGAGATGAAAGAAGATCGCTTCAAAGAAATAGGAATGATAACTACGGGAAAAGAAAGGGCTTTAGATGTGGAAGCCCAAACCATCTCATTGGCGAATGTCCAAAGCCATCGGGTTATGATTACCAAAGCGCCTTTGTTAGTGGAGCATGGAGTGATAGCGACAAAGATGAAGCACAAGGCATTGGTTTCGTAAAAGGATCAGCTATGTTGTCATCTGTATGAACTTTGAGAAGACGAATATCACCACTTTCGATAACTTCTCGAATGTAGTGAACATTCCGACGAAAATGTTTGGCACCCTTTTGAACACCTGGTTCATTGGCTATGATAATGGCACCTGTATTGTCATAGTACATATCCATAGGTCGTTCATTGCTGGGGACAACGCCAAGCCCAGAAATGAATTTACGTATCCAAATCGCCTCCATTGCAGCTTCAGAAGCAGCTATGTATTCAGCTTCTGTAGAGGACATCGCGATAGTGCTTTGTTTGGCATTCTTCCAGTCAACAGCACCTCCGTTCATGATGAAAACATATCCCATTTGGGATTTGGTGTCATCACGATCCGTCTCCCAGCCTGCATCAGTGTAACAAGTAACACCGAGCTCACGCTTGGCATCACCACCATAAACAAGAAACATATCTTTAGTATTTCGTAGATACTTTAATATGTTCTTAACAGCGGTCCAGTGACATTCTCCTGGATTCTGTTGAAATCTACTCGTTAGGTTCTGAGAGAACGCTACATCAGGTCTAGTGCACCTAACCGCATACATTATGGATCCTACAGCCGAAGCATAAGGGATTCCCTTCATCCTCTTCACCTCAGTAGGTGTAGAGGGTCCTTGAGCTTTACTCAATTCTGTATTTGGTTGCATTGGAAGACTTCCACGTTTGGAATCTTGCATCTTAAATCGCTTCAAGATTTTGTCAATGTATGCACTTTGACATAAGCCGATTAACCGTTTTGATCTACCCCGATAGATTTTGACTCCAAGTATGTACGCTGCTTCACCTAGGTCTTTCATGGCAAAGCAATTTCCAAACCAGGATTTTACATCTTGTAGCATTGGAATGTTGTTTCCCATGAGTAATATATCATCGACATATAAGACTAGGAACACGACTATACTTCCACTAGTTTTCATATACACACACGGCTCATCGAGATTTTGAGAAAAACCAATTTTCTTGATTTCCTCATCAAATCTCTTATTCCAACTTCTGGATGCTTGCTTTAATCCATAAATGGATCTTTGAAGCTTGCATACTTTAGTTGGATGTTTAGGATTCACGAAGCCCTCGGGTTGCACCATATAAACGTCTTCGTTCAGGTGGCCGTTCAAGAAGGCTGTCTTGACATCCATTTGCCAAATCTCATAGTCATAGTACGCTGCTATGGCTATAAGAATCCTAATAGCTTTAACGTCTGCAACAGGCGAGAAGGTTTCTTCATAGTCAACCCCGTAGGTTTGAGTGAAACCTTTTGCTACTAGACGAGCTTTGTAGGTGTGTACTTTTCCATCCATGTCGGTCTTCTTTTTGAAGAGCCACTTGCTCCCAACGGTTTTAGCGTTCATAGCTTCGATCCATTTATCGTGTTCAGGACTCGATAATGCATCTCGATAGTTAGCGGGTTCACCATGATCCCCTAACTCATGTTCCTCAGCATCGACATAGAAACCATATCGCTCAGGTGCTTGAGGTATCCTTGCGGATCTACGAATGGGAGCAACATCTTGATGAGGTTCAACATTTTCATGTTCAATCTCATTTTGATGCTCACTAGTGTTACCAGAAGGTTGTGCATCTTCCTCTTGAATTTCATCAAGGTCTACTTTGCTCCCACTTGCTTCTTGTGAAATGAGACTGTTCTCAAGAAACTCAGCATACCGAGCAACAAATATTTTGTTCTCGGGTGGGTAGTAGAAGTAGTAACCCATCGTTTCCTTTGGGTATCCTACAAAGATACACTTGATAGTTCTGGGCTCAAGTTTGTTAGGTGTGTCTCGTTTCACGAGAGTCTCACAACCCCAGACTTTCAAGTAAGACAAATTTGGGACCTTCCCATGCCATATTTCGTATGGTGTTTTGTCTACCTTCTTGGTTGGAACCATATTGAGAATGCGAGCAGCAGACTCTAGAGCATAACCCCAAAAGGACATTGGCAAGGTTATTAGACTCATCATAGATCGAACTATGTCTAGCAAGGTTCGATTTCTCCTTTCAGATACACCATTATGTTGTGGTGTATATGGAGGAGTGAATTGTGAGACGATCCCACACCTTTTTAGATTATCTAAAAACTCTTGACTCATATATTCACCTCCTTGATCGGATCAGAGAGCCTTTATGGTCTTGTCGAGTTGATCTTCTACTTCATTTTGAAAGACTTTGAACATTTCAAAGGCTTCATGTTTATGTTTAATCAAGTAAACATAACCATATCGACTGAAGTCATCAGTGAAAGTAATGAAGTAGTTAGCTCCTTCCCTAGACGTTATTATAAATGGGCCACATACATCAGTATGTATGAGTCCAAGTAGATCTTTAGCTCTTTCTCCAACATGGGAGAAGGGCTTTCGTGCCATTTTACCAGATATACAAGAAATGCATTTATCAAACGACTCATGGTCGGTTGACTCTAAAAGCCCATCGTGTTGCAGCTTCGTAATGCGTTTCTTGTTTATGTGGCAAAGACGGCAATGCCATAGAAAAGTGGAATCTAAGTTACTTTTAGATTTCTTATTGCTAACATTATATATAGAACTAACGTTTGAAACAGAATCATGCATATCAATTTCAAAAATGCCATCACGAGGAATAGCATTAAAATAAAATACATTATCCTTAGAAACTGCAATACCATAATCCGTAAAAGTATGAATAAAACCATCATCTTTCAAACGTGAAAGTGAAACAACACCTCTAGTGATAGTAGGTGCAAAATGGCAATTATTTAAAACAATAACTAAACCATTAGGGAGGATGAGATCAAAGCTCCCTATCGCTTCGACAGCTGCACGGTTGCCATTACCAACGTACAGGTTCAAAGCTCCTTGCTTCATCTTTCTGCTTCCCCTAAGACCCTGCACATTATTACAAATGTGAGTACCACAACCAGTATCATATACCCAGGATTTGTTAGGAAAAGTATAGAGCTCTATAGTGAAGATACCTGATGTGCTAGCTGCGCTAGCTTTGTTCTTCTTCAACCCTTCTAGGTAGGACGGACAGTTCTGCCTCCAATGCCCCCTTCACTCCACAATGGTGACAGGGAGAGTCCTTTGCCGGGTGCTCCTTCTTGGCTGGTGGGGGGATCTTTGGTTTGGGGGCGTAAGCAAGCTTACCCTTGCCCTTACCATTGCCCTTGCCATTTGCCTTCGGCTTCTTTTTCTGGATACGTCCTTCCTTGATAGCTAGGACCATTGGAGCCTTCTTGGGCATTCCTTTTTCTGCAAGTTTAAGCATGTTATGCAGCTCAGGAATGGTCTTGCCCATGCTGTGCATATTGTAATTCTGCACAAACTGGTCATAATCCTTTGACAGTGAGGTGAGTATCAAGCTCACTCCAAGGATCTGAGGCATGGGGTATCCAAGACGCTCCATTTGGTCAAGGTAGCCCTTCATTTTCATGACGTAGCTACTGACCGATTGGCCCTCCTCCTGCTTGCAAGCATGAAAAGCTTTGACAGTGTCAAACAATTCTTGCTCAGCTTGCTGCTCAAACATGGTTTTCAGTTCGGTCAGCATGTCAAATGCTGCAAGGTTCTCTAAGTTCTTTTGGAGCTCAGGGATCATGCTTGCAAGCATAAGACAAGCAACCTCTTGCTGCTCATTAACCCTACGAGTGTAGGCGTTACGAACAGTAGTGGAGGCATTAGCAGGGGGTGCTTCCGGTAAAGGTTCTTCCAGATGGTAAAACTTTTGTTCAGCCCTGAGGACAATCCTCAGGTTGCTATACCAGTCCAAAAAGTTATTACCATTCAATTTTTCTTTTTCAAGAATTGATCTGATGTACGAGTTGTTTATGGTTTGATTAGGAGTTGTCATCTACAAAACAAACAAAGTTCAAATTTTAGTAAGTTTCAATAATTAATCCTTTTTAAAATTAATTACCCAAGTTTAAGCATATTAAAACAATTAATTTTACGAAAAGGCTAAGATCCTCATTGAGGTTCGACCATCACAGTAGACTGTCTACTAGAAATGGTGGATTCAATAGGTAGGTAACGTCGACCAATTGCATTACATGTGCAACTCTTAGATCTTTATGGGACTCATGGCACTAGTGAACAAGCAACTAGTGTCAAGCTGGCATGTTTAGTCCCATCTTTGCCTCGGGTCAGGGTCCGACCGCTAAACTCGATTAAGTCATCCAATTTGAAAACGTGTGAGAATATATCAGGGTCTGACCACTAGAAAATAGTCACCTTGGGTTACAATTTAGCCTAGGTCTGACCATAGCTAAAAGGCAATTGCAAGTGTTCTCAGAATTAGACGGCATGACTTAAATTTTGACGGGTAAATTGTTTTGATGTAGATAAAAAACGTGTACGGAAGAAGCATGCATTCATTCTTCGTAGCACAAGTTAAAAACTTTTCTTAACTTAAGTCTAATCATTGTTTTAATTTATGTGTGTCAAGTTGTCCATTTCAAGACTAATATATATCCTAAGTGGATTATTATTTAGTTTGGACAATACAAATAAATAAATAAATAAACAATCTCAACAGGTTTAAGTGTTGTTTATTTAGAAAACAATGATTTTTAAGTTTCAAATCATATTTAAACTTAGTTAAACTAAATCTACTTAATTCAAAATGGTTTATGTTTAGTTTCAAGATTTAAGAAAACAATTTCCATTTTACATGTAGTCACAACATACATAAAAACAACCAAACAAACATACAACCACAATATGCAAAGCCTCAACTGATGAAAATCCTATGCTTGGTCTTGTGAGCCATCACAAGAACCAAGAGTCAACTAGTGACAAATAGCACAACCACACGAAGGGCTCCCACTTGCCCCAAGACAATCATGGGCAAATAAAGGCCCATAATGCACATGAAACTTTGATTATGTCAGCCCAGTTTTTTCTGTTTTGCGAGGCCCAGATCTCCTAGAAGACGACCTCCTCATGCTTCGGCCCAGTTGACAAAGTTGTAGCCCTATCTCTTGTGGACCTGCACCAGAAAATTTAGCCAAAAATACCTTACCAATCAACGGCAAATCGCGTTTTCCCAACAGGTGTCCAGCAGCTACTATCGGTCTACAACTCTTCATTCTTTCGCCATTTGCTTCCAAGCTTTTGTTTACAATATATATAAAGTAAAATACATCTAATCTACTTTCTATCTACTGTAAAAATGCCCAAACAATGGCAAAACCAAAATGAAATACATTACAAAAGTGCCGAAACAATGGCAAACCCCAAAACAAGAAAAACAACCAACAATCACAACATCACAATGCACAAGTGGTCTAGGTTTTCATCGGCTTTGCATATCACATAATAATACATTAAGATTATGATCATGACAAGGTGTTGGCTAACTCCATGGACAAACATGCATGTATTTGCCATGGATAACAAAATAAATAACAAGAATTAAATTGTTAGCCAACAAATCGAAGAAATAATTAACAAGAATTAAAACTCCGAATGGTACGCGTGACAAATGGCCATAGACTCATAACCTACTGATATTAGGACCTTCTTAACACCATTTTACCACAGAAAAATAAGCCTCATGGGCTGATTTGAAATCGGGTTAAAAATCTCTTAAAAAACACGTTTTTAGGCCATTTTACGGGTACCGATCAAGTAAACAATCAAAGTATGCATAACAAATGGCCATAGGATCAAAAAGTCCAGATATTAAGACCTCATTAAGGTCGACATATTCAGAATATATAAGCCCTAGGGGCTGTTTTAAAATTATACTTTTAAATTCATTAAAAAACACGTTTTTAGCCATTTTTACGCATACAAGATGATCATATGACAACATATGATGGCTCGTGATACCACTATAGGTGATGTATGATAAAATAACATATTAAACAAATAAGCAGAGTGGAAAACATCACCATACAAGGATCCATATAGCCATATGATCAATCTAAATGAAAAACAAATTAAACAAATATGTTTTATACCTTTGTAGCGTGATCCGGGTAACACCACCAATATCACTACACGAATGGAATGAGAAAAACAAGTGATCAAATGGAGATCACCTCTATGTGTATCCACACTACACGTCACCGAATACCAATTGATGCTAGTCCTTAAACCCCGTAACCGATCTAGTCTTCTTTGATTAATCAAGAAACAAAGAAGAGATGTGAAAAATAAAAACCCTAGGTTTTTATTTTCCTTTTGCCGTACACAAATAATAGAGAGGGAGGGAGGATAAGTTTTTGGTTAGTTAGCAAATTTATAGGAGATAAATGTGCATTTAACTCTTGACCAAAAATCAAATCAATCACCCCTTAATTCATGTAAGTGGCCGGCCTTTTAATGGGCTAAAATGGGCTCACCATTTGTTTTTCCAAGTCCAATAAATAAGTCCATTACTTAGTCATTAGAGGCCCAATAGTGGTTTCTAGTTACGTACGGTTATTTATATATCGTAAGTACAATAAACACGACATATAAAGTGGCACCTCAGTGTATATGTGTGTGACTCCATAGGCTCACATATGTCTAGCCATATAATTAGTCATTATGACAAGAGCATACTCCAACAGTTACCCACTCGTTCCCTGCGATTAGATTCCCTTATTGATACTCAACTTACACTTGTAACCAAGGAAAACACCTCATGACATAATATCCGATTGACTCGTTCATTTCAGACCACTAGCACAACAATATAAGTCATGATACATCCCAGTACTGCCCAAGTGAATTAAGTACCACAACTATAAATCTTACTCGATATTTAGCCGCCAAACACTACCAAGCATTGGAAACTAGACTTTGTCCTTAAACCTTTAGAAACTTATATAAATGTCATACTCAACTAATCTTTGATGATTTCACTTTCAAGTATCTTTTCTTTAAAAACGCGTTTATATCAACTACAAAAATATTTTCCGAGATACTCATTTTGTTGAGTTAAAAGTTTTATTTGGTCAAACTATATCAAAACTTTTGCATATTAAAGAGCGACTAAGTGTTAATCTTTGTGAAGTTATTTTATCTACACCATGCTTAAAAACCCACACTACTAAATTATATATCTATTTTAGTCAGACCTTATCAAACTTTCGTATGTTAACAAACGTCTAAACATTGAGTTATGTGAAATTGTCTTATTTACACCGTATTTAAAATTCGTTCTACTAAACTTTGTATTTTTCAGGGTCGCACTAATTTACCCGACTATTAACCTCAAACAAAGAAATTTGTGTCTTCTAGATTATTGGTCGGTCAGATTCGTGTAAACGCTTACTCAAATAAAAATTTTGAACAAATTTTTTTTATCAATGCCTCTAAGCAAGAAAACGCACAATCCCATAACAAATCTTAGGATCAAACCTCGGAATCAATCGTTACCCTTACATACTACCTGACCTGGCTAAGATTGACAATAGCAAAATTCCATACCTTGACACCATTCCTTCGAAGTGCAACCTTCCCACTCATCCTGTAAGATAAGATTCTCAAAAAATAGCAATAGTTGAAACCCTAAACTCTCTCTCCTTCTAGGGGCGATTCAGCCGCCTCTATCCCTTCTAATTCCGGCCAAAAAAAACAACCCTCAATCCGCCTCTCTATCACTCTCCTTTGAATGATATGCAATCGGATCTTGATGGTTTGTTATTTTCTTGGTAGAGGTTTCTGAATCGTCCCTATTATGTGGCCGAAACCCTAACTATTCTTTTATGTGATCTGTTCTGTAGGGTTTCGTTTTTTTAAATCGTCCTTATTATCCTATTGTTATATGTCGGTTTCTAACTGATATTACTTATATAAGGGTTCGATTTGTTTATTAGTTTGTGCTGAACGATTAAAAACCTTTTAGGTTTTACCTTGTGTCGTTTATGGGATGTGGAAGTAAACCCTTGCTGATTTCGGGTTTCTTTTTTAATCGATCTGTTCATGGATTATGTAAGTCGGTTTTGACTTATTATTTATAGATCGATCTTTAGTTTTCTGGTTGGATCTATGCTGAATGATTATAAAACCTTTTTGGTTTTTACATCCTATTGTCTTTGGTGCTAATTGGCTGAACGGAACCCTAATTCTTAGGGTTTTGTTTTTTATAGGCTGGAAGTATACCACGCTAGGGTATGGTTATCTGCTGGTATGATCGCTTTGGGTGTGTATGAGGGTTTTTGTAAGTGGGTTATGGGAGAGATGGACGTTGGTTATGGTTGGGTCATCTATTGATGCGTATGGTGGCTGTACGTTAGGGTTTTTTAATCCTATGGTTTGTCTATGGCAGATTATTCGTTGCTGCTACTTTGAGTATGACACGGACGCCTCTTGTCCACTGGGTTTGTTGTTTAATCTGCTGTAGTGATTTTTTCGGATCATCTAAGACCTATTTGCTGATGTTTATTCTGGTCTTGGGTTCGTACTTGCTGGATGTTAGGGTTGTGTCACCCTATGTTAAGTTTTGTACTCGGTATCCCACTCATTTGCTGCTGCTGCTGGAGCTATCGAAGATTTGTTGCAGTATGGTTCATGATTATGGATACTTATGTTATTGATGGAAGTTAAGTTTGTGGGGGCACTTGTTCAAAACCCCATTAGCACGATGACATGCATGTTCATTAATTTCTATTGTTCGTTGCTGGTTGGATCGGTCCACATTCTATGGTTTGCTATTCCTTTAGGATCGATTCTGCTTTGTTTGCTGGAAGTTAGGGTTTTAACCCTATGTTCGTCCCATGTTGGTCATGTTCTTACATTCGTTTGGATCTTTGCAATACCTTTCGGATGTTATCATGGCATGTAAGTTGCATAAGGCCCCCTTTCCGTGCTGAGTGATTTATCATGGCTGCTATGGGAAAGGGTAATCATGGGGGTAAGTTGTTGGTTTGTTGCGTATTGGTACGTCATGATTATGAAGTTTTTGTTTGTGGTGATTTGCTACTACAAACAGATTATATGTTGAAGATCGCTTGGATGTTTATAAGTGGTTTCTTCAAGGAAGTTAAGGTGGACCACCATAGTGATAAGAAGGCTCGAGAACTTTTCTTGAGTAGTATTGTAATTTTTTATGTACTTGTGTCATTATTGGTAGGTTCATTTTATTGTAAGTTATAGGAATGGTGTGTCATTCTTATATTCGAGTCTGTAAGTGTCCTAAGGGACTGAGGTGAGGGATATCACCCTCATCCTATGTACCTCAACGTTTTTTTGGAGTAATGAATTTTACCGGGGTGAATTAACCCTTTTACCCAAAAATAAGATAAGATTCTCACACTGGTAAAAGCGCATGGACTGAAATAATCAATTACCCAAGAAACGACGTGCCCTTTCGGAGTTTTAGATAACTTAATCATTTTAGGACGTGACATCACTTTTACCCTGAGGAAAAATAAGAGGTCGCATCCGACCGGAAGACCTTTAACTTCCACCTGCAACAAGACAAACATCCCCCGATAGAGTACACCTGGAAGTGTGAATATCAAATTCGTGCCAATTACCCACACTTATTTCCCGAGACAACCCCGACAACTACCACAACTTAGAATTTTGGGACGGAATTCTATCTAACGGGTAGGTACTGTAATATACCGTAATTTACCCAGTCATTAATTAATGCTAAGCACGAATTAATTCAATTTGAAAGTTTAACTAAACCCTTTTTATGAGTTATATATATATATATATATATATATATATATATATATATATATATATATATATATATATATATATATATATATATATATATATATGCATCTACGAATTATATTCGTCAACTAATTATGTGACGTAACTCACATTTCATGCTAACGAGCCCGCACGCGTACCGACACTCAGTTAGTTATGGCAAATCAAATAAACTCATGTTCAGGTCAATAATAATGTTTTTATATTACTTTTATAAAAACACTCATAAGAACGTATTTTATGCATTCTAGCATAAAAAGGTCAAACCGGGAAAACACGGAAGACATATTACGCTTAACGACACACAAAATATGTAACAAAGATTCAATTTTTTTCCCTTCCTTTTGCTTTTTGGTTTACCGCCCAAAACAAACACAAGGACCAACTATACATGGATACATGTTGTGTAATAAAACTAGATCTAATAACTTATGGTTACAAGTGCTAATAACTAGATCTAATGACCAAGAGATAATACCCAAATTTTTGTCTCCCCTTTTGTAATATTATAAGGCCCTAGCTTGTTGTAGCATTAATAAACAAATGTCAAGCCCATGCCCTTCCTAGCTAACCCTTTTAATATTTAGGTCTTATTTCCTTTTTTACTAAGAACATAAACATAGGACCCTTGAATTATCACATCAAGGTACAATTAGTCACACCTTGTCTCCCACATGCCTTCAAGATCCATTGTGCAAACCATAAACCTATGTATAGTCAACTTCTATGTTTTTCATCCCCTTTTTATTTTGATGCTCCCTCTTTCGCAACAAGTACACATGTCACATTTGGTTCCCTCCTAGCCATCAACTTCCAAAATATAAACCTTAAGACCATTGTGTAATCAAGTCACAAGTAACCAAGTAATCTTTAACCATTGTATTATAGATCCAATAGTACATGAAATGACTATTAGCCATTCCCAAAGTCACATCTCCTTTCTTTTCTTGCACCATAGTACTACTTAAGGAATAAACAATCATTTAAATCATACCATGTCTACTTCGAAATCTTAGGCTCATGTGATGCTATTCTTTCAAATCGGCAGGTCCATTCCACAAGCCACCATAGTACCAACTTAGGGAATAAACAATCATTTATACCATGCCATCTCTACATTGACAATGGAAAGTCCTAGGCTATGCATTGCTACTCATCCAACTCGACATGACTACTCACAGTCATGCTCCCAAACTATGGGTCGACCTATATGCTAGGACATGAAAGACTTTTCTTCTTTTGTTAGTAGCATACAAAGTAGGAAATAAAATACTCAAAAAGCCATACCTTGATTTGCTATTTAAGCATGCAAACTCATGCACTCGAAATTCCACAGCAAACACAAAACACCAACACACATATTTCTCTTTATCTTCTGTCGAACAAGAAAGGAGATTAACAAGTCTTTGGTCACGTCAAGAAGTTCAAGAAAATAATAGGGTTTAGTTTCGTTAAGAGCTAAGATTGTTGGAAGCTAAGTTGAATATCGAACACTCGTATTTTATTCGTGTCTTCCTTCCACTCGTACTCCATCACCACCTATTTAGGTGTTGTAAGTATCCTAACCGATTTCAATACATAGTTTAGTTGTTAGTTAAGCTTCTTTGAATCATTCAAAATATACGTAAACTCATTCTTTCATCTCACCGGTGTCACACATAAACAAGAACCTAACAAAAGCTAAAGCAAAATCTTAACAGTAGACATATTTAAACCTTACATATACAAACTACTTTGTAGCATTATCTAAAATGTTGGAGTAAAGAATCAGTAACACATAAGTCTTGAGCATGAAACCCAAAAACATAAACCATGCATGCACGTTACATATATGCTAACAAGGAGTAAAAACAAACACAATGTAGAACAAACTCAGTGGAACATAGAAGTGAAATATAGGAGAAGTATACAAATATGTTGCCATGCACGATTGAAAACATGTAGTATAACTAATTTGAAACACAGTTATGAGACCCTTTAAATGTGTACGAGATACAAAACACAACACCAAAGAGCATGTGGCTCAGTGGCTATGTCACTTGGTGCATAACCATCCCACCCAGGTTCAAACCTAAGCGTGGTCACCTCTGGATATATATATTTTTTACAACAACTGCTTAGTATCTTTCAAACCAAACGCACCCTTGTTGGGCCTTAAGGCCCAATAACCTCTCGTATAAATTATTTCGAAGCAAACAGATTACATGATCTAAAAATGAGAACTTGAATCATATTTAACAAAAAGAAAAGTAAAACTTCCATTTATTTAATTTTGGACTAAAAATGCAAATTTTACAAACTTGGGTTAAAAGCGTAAATTCTGGAAAAGGAAGGATCGAAACAGAAACTGTGAATTTTGAGTAAAAACAGAGGGTAGAAAATGTCATTAACAAAAAGTTTGGGTAAAAAGAGTATTTTGGAGGTTTTGGACTAAAATTTTAAATGGTATAAACATTGGGTTAAAAGTGTAACTTTTATAATATTTTTGAAAACTTATATTTACAAACTAGTTATTTCAAGATTTTATTTAAGATATAAATACAACAATATCGAAATATAGATAACGACGTTAATCTCAAACGAATAATAATAATTCACTATCGAATATACAATCAATAGTAACACGACACAAATAATACTTAGAAAACTATATTTTTGAAATTTAAACATTTGGCTAAAAAACTCTCCCTCCTAGGTCTGGCGATTTTGGCGACAAACTCCACAAACCCTAATCGTTCCTGATCCTCTTCGATCCTAATTCTTTTCCATTACAATCTTGAAAGTCTGAATTATATCTTATATATGATCTTTCCTGATTCATAGATTGTTTCTGGTTTAATCATTACGATCGATAAGGGTTTTTTAGGGTTTCGTTTGGTCTATTATCGCTACTTAGGGTTTCTTTATAGTTGGTCCACACGAATTATGGATCTCTAAGTAGCCTTAACAACTTAGTAGACGACTTGAATAAATCAAATCAATCTAAGTGAGACTAACATGTATTGAATGTTTATGCGGAATCTAAACAATCAACTATGAAGAACACAATAGCAACTAACTTCGTATTATTACTAATTGTTTAATGAATTACAATCTTCGTCGTTATCTCTAAACTAATGTGTTAGGGTTCCTTTTATACACCAAGGAAACCCTAGATACAAAACTTGCTGAAGGATATACGTATCTTCTCCAAAGATAAGTTCGTATCCTTTCCTAACTTATAGCTAACCGACTTCCTAAATATCATGACCAGACTTAATGACTTAAGTCAACCAGACTTAACTTTACATTTACTCTACCAGACTTAACAATAAACAACCAGACTTAACTTTGACAAGACTTAACTAATAACACTAACAGACTTAATTCTAGTCTTCATATTAAGTCTTCTCTTGTCTTGTGATAATTCCCAACAATCCTCCCCTAACTTGATCTTCATGCTTCATGAACTTCAAGTTCCTTCTGAATAAGCTTCTGAGGATTTTAATCTTGAACTCTTGGAATTATCTTGAACACTTCAAAACTTCAAACCTGATCTTTAAAACACTTTGTATCAGCAAATCTGAACTTAATCTTCACAGCAACCATCTGATATGCAATCCACTTGATCTTCACAGCAACAATGACTACTTGTACATCAATACTTTTAAGTTTCATACTATTCTCATCACTTCCAAGTGTGTTAACTCCTGTGAGAGGTGGATCATTGAAAATTAATGGATTTGATGTCTCTTTACCAATAGCCATCACTACTGGAGTAGCCAATGTTTGGTGTGTTAGACCATGGTACATTGATAACCATATGATTTTTAGTAAATCATCAACTATCAACGGATTTGTTTTGTCTTTACCAAAAGCCGTTTGCTTTTGGACTAGCCAATTCTTTTGATGGAATGCACCTCATCATGGTGAACTGATTACCATTTATGGATTTCCACAGCTTTTACCACAAGCCATAATCTTGTGGGCTAGCCAACTCTTCACTATCTCAGATATGGTGAGTTGAATACCATACAATTTTTGGTAAATTGCCAACCATTAACGGATTTGGAATATATTTACCTGTAGCCGTTTGCTCAGGATTAGCCAGTCCTTATGTTGGTTAGACATGGTGGACTGATAACCATTTGTTGTGTTAGTGCTATGCACCTTCACCAAGTAGAAAATTCCAATAATCCTACTTATCAACTTATGAAAATTCTTTCAAACATACTTAAGCATCCCAATATGTTTCCTTTAAAGACTTTTCCTTAATCAGATCCAATAGCAATTCATACCCTTCATCTTTCTCATCAGCAAACAATTTCTTTTCCAGCATTGCCTTGCAAACACTAGATGGTAAAGGATACTCCACTTCTGCAAGCATATAAACATCAGCATTCTGTAAAGACAAACAATGTACTTTACAGTTGTGAAAATATCTCCAACTAACAATTCTTTGCTCCTCAGGTAGTTTCCACACTACATCTGACTCAGCTGGAGGCTCAAACATCACTTTTAAATCTCCCCAAAATACTCTCTCAGCATCTTCCTCAGGTGTAGTATCTCCATGTTTGATATTCACCAACCTATAAAGCTCTTGGATATCCTCTCTACTCACATCACGTAAAATAGCAGCAAAATTCATATACACAATATCAGAATTATCCTCTCATATAATTTGATATGCAGCTCTTTTCCCAGTTTTGATTACATGATACTTTACTATCTTAGCTGGTTCCTTTGTGCTTTCAATTGTTCCCATAGTAACCCCTTCAGATGAAGGTTCTTCCTCTGACTCCTCCTCTTGTAATACCTTCTTATACTTGTCTTTCCTTGCAACACTTTTCCTTCTTGTAAATGCAATGATAGGCTTTTTCACTTCTTCTTCTTTCCTTACTTCAGTTGAAGTCATTTCAACCTCTGGTTCTTTCTCAATCTCCTTTTCAGTTTCTTTAATTTTCTCAGACTGTGTCTTTTGCTTTTTGAAAGGAAGAGTATCTTCATAATCAATGGGCTTGTACCCATGATCTCTCTCATAAGCTCTTTGAAACATTCCCAAAATATCTTCATATGGTCTTCCTTGCATCCTTTTGTAGTCTGAGTACATTGTGTGCTTCAAATAAATTTTCATGTAGTTCATTTGTTTAGCCCTGGTCATTTTCTTTGAAACTTTGGTTTTTGTTTTCTGCTTTTGAACTTCTCTAAACTTAGACAAGAAATCCCCCAAAGCTTCATTTGCTCTTCTAGCATTCATGAAATTAGCTAGTTCTGCTGCTTTCTCATTTGTAGTCAAACCAGGAATAGACTTAATTTCCTCAAATTTTGCTCTTAACTCATCATCTCCTTCAATCAAGGACATAACTGGGTCATCAGATTCTTCTGCTAATCTCCTTGCATACAACCCATCTTGTCTATTCTGTTCTTCTACCCTGGCAGCTTCAGCTTGATCTTCTTCCTGTAGTTTTGCAATTGTAGCCAAGGTTGTTTGTTCTTCCCTTTGTTGACTTTTGGATTTCTTTGGCTTAGGAGATTCAATGAGAATCTCTTTTTCTTTTCTTTTTGCACCAACAGACTCTTCTTGAACAGACTTATCAACCTCACCAGACTTTTCTTTATCACTAGAATTAATATCATTACCAGCATTAGCACCAGTATTAGCACCAGTATTAACACCAGATTTATCTTTCTCATTACCAAAATTAACTCCTTCATCTTCACTTTCTTCAATCCTTAACTTTCTTTTTAGCTTCTTCCTTTGTTGTTTAATCTTACTGGAGGATTGAGCTAAGGTCTCTGCTGCTTCCATGGTTTCTGGGCTTACATTCTTAGTACCAGCAGACTTGACTTGAGAAGGTGTCTTAAAACTTTGTTCTTCACCAAAACTCCTCCCCTGTTTGGAAGAATTTTCATCCCCTTCTTCATCACTAAATTGAACCCCTTTCTCCTTCAAAAGCTTCTCCAATTTCTTGACCTTCTTGACCAAGGTGATGACAACATTGCTCAAAGCTTGATTGGACTTTTCCAATGCTGACACCCTTTGAGATAGGGTAGATTCCTCCTCCTGAATGGGACTTGGAACCTGGGTTTGTTGTGGTGAGGGTGTAGGAGATGGTGTAGGTGTAGCTGCCCTGGTTGGAGATGGTGATGGACTTGGTTGTGGTGTGGGTGACTTAGGTTGTTCCTGTGCTTGCTCTTCAGTAGTTGGCTCTTGTGCAGCCTCAGATGTACCTGCAATGTTAGTAACACCAACAAGCATAGCAGGCAATAAAGGCCAATGGGCCCCATCAAAACCTCTTTTCATATTTGCAAAAATTTTGGTTGTAAAGGCCACACTTATGTATATCTGCATTTTATCTTCAGGTTCAAAATTTAAAATCATTTGCAGAAATCTTGGGTACATTAAAAACTTATGTTTTGCATTTTTGACATTTGCAACCATGCCATCAAAAATCATTTTTGAAAAATTAAATTTCCTTCCAAGTGCAAGACAGACCAATGCAGAAGCAATGTTGCTTCCAAACTGATCCCATCCACCACTCTTCGGACTTAGGCAATGGAGCAAATGATGTATTAAAAATCTCCACTGTGGTGTAAAATGGCTTTTCCAAAAAGTAAATGTACCATCAGTGGGATATCCTATGGTATTCATACCCTCAAAAAGATCATCATTAGGCAATATGTATTCCCCTGAAGCATCACCCAATTGGAGACTACTCCTAATGGAGGCTTCAGTAATGGTAAAGTCATGAGTGTCAATGGTTGCCCTTAACTGTGGTGTACCATCAGCAAGGGTTTCATAGGTCACAGACCCCCAAAATTTCCTAACAAGAGACGCATAAATAGTAGGGTTATGAGTTAACGCGTACCAAAGATTAGAACCTTTCAAGAAATCTACTATTTGCGCAAAGCCGTCACTTTGGTGTGGTTTCTTCAAGAAACCGACTTGATTGTGCTTGTCAACAAACTTTAGTGAAGCCATAGATGAGAGAATAACTAAGTGCTGGTTGAAAATTAAAATTAGGGTTTTTAGTGGTAGTAGAAAACAGAGTAAATCTTGGCCGGATATAAAGATTTTAAAAATGAGAAGTAAATAATGGATAAAGATGAAAGATGAATTAAATCTTATCCATATATACCTCTTTTCTCGAAAATATCAACGGTCAAATTTTGAATAAGATAAAAAATCTTTATTGACTGACCAGACCTAACGGTAATAAATTAATTACATTTAACACTACCAGACTTAAAATTTGTCAACCAGATTTAACCATTGACTCACCAGACTTAACCAAGTTTGCACACAAACACTTACTGAGATCGTTAGCAAGGCTTCACATCATCACCAATCCACATACTTTCTGCAAATGTTAGTCTCAACACAAAGAGAAACATAGAAACAAACAAATTTACAAGAAAATTCAAAGAAATTAACTACCAGATTTAAAACTTAAAGCTACTCGAGAAAAAAAAATTTAAATATACAAAATAGACATTATCCTCCCCTTCAGTGTAAGCTACCCAATTTTTTTTATTTTTTATTTTTTTTTATTATTATTTTTTTTTAACAACTAATTACTATAATTAAGTGAAAAAGGTATAAAAGTTTTGGTCAACTCCCTAAAAGTACCATAATTACTATAATTAATTTATGCCTGCAAGGAATTTATTCCTAAACCAACCGAGCATTTAATTCCCTTAAGCCTCCATTGGCTCTATAAAAAGCCTCAAATCTTCAACATAACTTCATCACATACTTCACAAACTTTAAGCATCCACCCAAACACAATGAATCCCTCCTCAGCAAACATTGTAGAGATTTCGTCCGATTCTTCTTCAGACTCATCTTCTGGAGGATGGAAAGGATATTTTCCACCAAACTACACTTCAACCTCAAGAAACAAAACTTCAAAGAAAAAGGTTGAAACAACCTCTTCTGAAGAACCTTCAACAGATGAACTTCCACCATATGTGGATGATTCATCCTCCTCTTCTGACTCATCTGATGATGACGATCTCCAAGTGCTATCAGTCTTACTAACAAAGGAGTTTGAAAAGGCTGCATCATCAATGAGAATGATCCCTGTGCCTGAGAAGAAGCAAAATCCAAAGCCAAGAACAGTAGTGCTGGGACTCCCTTGCAAGGAGGTGTCTGATGCCATTGGTGGCAGAGGAGTCCACAAAACTATGCCTGACTGCAAAGGGAAAGGAAAGAGGAAGATGGAGTAGTAGTCTGGGTTGTAGATGTTTGGTTCTGATGAATGAATGAAAGCTCCATGTTTCTTTGATACTATTGTGCCCCAATTATACTAGCAACAATAAAATCTTACTACTGCAAAACAAAGTTAACCAAAATATACAAACTAAACAAATAATGGTTAATGGATAACAAAAAGCCTCCCCTCAATCACAGCTATGCTGATTAAATTCTAATACTACCAGAATAAAAACTTTAAAACTAAAAGAGGAACACACTAAGCATGTTTCTCTCTCTAAAATGGCGACTAAAAAACCCTAAGCCTTTGCATTCGATCTTCATCAAATCTTCTTAATCCTATGTGTTTCTTGCATTAATCTGATTAAGTTATTGATTAACATTCATTGTTATTCGATTCTTAATTGAATTTCTTGCTTGATCGTTTAGGGTTTTTTGGTTTTTCGATTGTTAGGGTTTTTTTTGTTGTCGACTTTTATTCCCGATCGCATTTTCCTTTATTCTCCTAGTAGGTCGGTTGTTGATCTCTTGGTTTCAATCGATCCTATCTTAATTATTTATTTGCGATCAGGTTTATTTTCGTCATCTTTAGTTCGTTATTATTATCTAGTGATTATTTACCATTCGAATTAGGGTTTCGTTGTGTTTTGTTGAGGTTGTTTGCTGCGGTTTTTAGTGATGACGATTGAGGGAGATGAGGATGATTTAAGTGAGGTTTTGAGTTCTTTAGCGCGTAAGGTTAAGAACATTGATGGTATCATGTTACGTTCCAGCAGATCTCCTGTTAGGGCAACACCTTCGGTTCAATTTGTTGAAGTAGAAAATAATGAGAAGAGTTGTGGGCTGAATGGGGTTACTTCTGCAAATGGTGATGATGTGCATACCCATGTACCATCTGAACCACAAGAGGTCACCAAGGGTTCCGAATCTGTCTCATTTGCACAGGTTTTAAAACCTGAATCGTCAAAACCAAAGGTGAGTGTGGGCACATTGGAGTCTGATCTTAAATGTGAGGGGGCTGATGTTGCTATACCACGAGCTACAATGGAGAAGGTTAGTAATAAATTCAAGAACACTCTCTACGGGTATTTTATTGGTAAGAGTTTGGCCTTTCCGGTAGTTGATTACTATGTACGTAGTGTGTGGTCGAAATATGGTTTAACCAAGGTTATGAGAAATGCGAAAGGATTTTTCTTTTTTCAGTTTGATACTAGAAAAGGCATGGAAGATGTGTTGGAATCTGGTCCGTGGACTATACGTAATGTTCCGATTATTCTTAAAGAATGCACGCTGAATACGAGTTTGCTAAAGGAAGATTTGACTAAAATACCGGTGTGGATTAAGCTCCATGATGTTCCTATTGCGGCCTATTCAGCAGAGGGGTTAAGTCTTATTGCTACACAACTTGGTGTTCCTAAGATGCTTGATTCTATGACTAGCAAGATGTGTGAAGAGGCTTGGGGTCGTTGCAGTTATGCGCGGGTGCTGGTTGAGGTTAGTTCTGAAAATGAATTAAAAGATAGTCTTATTGTTGCTCTTCCTTTCATGGATGGTGAGGGGTTCTCTAAAGAGATTATTCGAGTTGAGTATGAGTGGAAACCTCCAAGGTGTCAGTTGTGTAAGATTTTTGGTCATGGTATTGATCAATGCCCAAAGAGGCCTATTGAGGCTGTTCCAACCCAAACATCTAATGATGGTTTTGAGGAAGTTAAACGGAAGAAAGGGAATGGGAAACAACCTGAAAAGGCTCGTAACATTGATGGGGTTCGTTTAAACAAACCGAAACCCAATTTCTACTACCGTCCAACGAAGAAGCAGGGTAATCCTAATGTTGCTTCTACTTCTAACAACGTGAATCTGAAACAGGTAACACAGGATTCTAATATAGCAACTCCGAACCCATTTGATTCTCTTGCTTTTGATCCCGAGGAGAACGTTATTCCTTCTGAAACGCAAGCTGATTTAAGTGATGATGAGGTGGAGGATGAACCATATAATACCTTTGCATCTTTTTCGAATTCTTCTAAATCCAGGGGAGACTTCAAGTTGCAAGGTCGCAAAATGAAATAATTTTTTGTTTGTGGTTATGGCATGTCATGATCACTTTCTTTGTTTTGTTTGTTCGCTATTTGTTTAGCTTGTTCACTTTTATTTGATGCACATGTGGTGCAGTTGTTTTTAGCCCTGATCGGGCCCAGGTGGGGGATTTCACCCTCATCCATTGTACTTCAACGTTTTTTGGTGTAATGAATTTTGCCGGGCGGAATGCCTTTTACCCAAAAAAAAAAAAAAAAAAACTTTAAAACTACCAGAATTAAAAAAATAAAAAATAAAACTACCAGAATTAAAAAAATCTAAGTGCTGGTTAGTATACAAACTTTACATTTTGGCCTCCCCTTAAGTCTAACCTCCCCTTGTTGACCCAAGCCTCTGAAGACTTGGATCTGCCTTGTGGATCAACATATTTATAAGTCTTATATGAGCTTGATCCACCTTTGGTCTTGGATTCATAGGTAAGTGTGTTCTTAAAAGGATCCCAAGACCAATATGCTGGGGTCTTAACAGCAGATTCCCCATTTTCCCTTACAGCATTTGAACTTGAAACTTGTGCTGTATTATTAACAAAAGGACTTCTCACAGGTGAATAAGGTTTATAAAAATTGTTTCTCTGATTATATGAATTCACCTGTGGTCTATTTACTGGTTGTCTGGGTCCAGAATGATTAAAACACCCAGAATTAACACTTGGCCTCACATAATTAACATTTTGACCAACAAAACTAACATTTGGTCTACCAGAATTAAAATTTGGTCTACCAGTATTAACATTTGGTCTACCAGAACTAAAATTTGGTCTACCAGTATTAACATATGACCAGCCAAAATTAACATTAGGCACACCAGAATTAAATGGTGCTGGTCTAGTCACAAACTTATTAGCATGATTAATCCTGTTAGCATTATTCCAAATTGGTTTATCATTCATGTGGCCAGCATTAACGTTCTTATTCTTTCTTAGTTCAGCCTCTCTTTTCATCCTAACCTCATGAAAATCACAGTCCCTTATCAAATGATGAACTCTTAGGGTTTGTTTCTACTTATTGGCTTCTAGCACATGCATGTGATTATCTATCTAATGATGAATGTTACACCTGCTGTATGATGGGTTTATTGTGGTATTGGGTAGTCGTTTGGAGTTTGTTCCTTAGCTTCTTCGTATATGTTCATGGTTCCATGTTAGTCTATAGTGGTGTCTTATTTGCGGCTGGATTATGGGCTATTTTGTGAATGCTGGTTCTTTGATGCTACTATTCTTACGATTACATGACCTGAGTGGTATTTTGGAAGTTATTATACTTGTGGCGGGTTGTTGGAGTTGTTGGCATGGGGATGAATACTGGTCTTATTATGCACTATCCTAGCCTACACGTTATGGTTCCAAACTGGTCCTAATGATTTGCTGCGGGATTTTAAATCCAGGTTCAATATGATTGGTTAGGATCTGATCGTCACTACTGGAAGTTAGGGTTTGGTAACCCTATTTGTCCTTTTTTGTCCATTTATATTATGGTCCTGATTTGGTGGTATTTTGTTGGCTCAAATTTTAGGGTCTATAATACGACGGACTGTTTGTGTTTGTGGTGGCTCGTTGTTACTACAAACATATTTCATGTTGAAGATGCTCGTTGTTACTACAAGCATCTTTATTTGGGTGACAGTTTGGCTCTTCGTATGATGCCTTGTTTAAGGCTTATTCGTGTAAGTTCAAGTTTTATGTGGATTTCAGACGTGCCTCATGGATGATATATACATTCCGGTTTCCTATTGGGTGGTTTCTGGATCGCATGGAAGTTGATTTCAAGTTCTATGATGACTATGGCTAAGAGTTACCTAAGTGATGCAAGCTTTTAATTCTCACTTTCATATTCACTTGTACAGTCATTATAGGTTGTAAGTTTAATATGTAAGTTATAAGAGTGGCCTGTCATTCTTATATAGTGGTTTGGTTTGTTAACCATTGCATGTAAGTGCCCATGTAACGGGCTGAGATATGGGACTTCACCCATATCCTTTGTACTTAAACGTCTTTGGGTTAATACATTTTACCATGGTGCAGGATTACTCCCCTTTACCCAAAAAAGAAGATGGTGAAGAACAAGTGGAAAATGTGTTTGATGAATCGGCCAATCTTTTTGATTCTAATACAGGGCGCACGTTTTTCGCTGGCTAGCTAATTTCCAGTTCTTTTTCTATATGCATTTTTTTGTTTCTAGTTTTGTAAGTGCTTTTGGCATGTCTTAAGCACTAGAGTTAGGTGGTTATCAAGCTTCTTAGCTTGAGGTTAATATGGTACTTCAGCCGTATTTCATTTGTACTTAAACATTTTTTTGGGTACTTCAGCCGTATTCCATTTGTACTTAAACGTTTTTTTGGTTAATCTATTTACCAGGGTGCAGGATTACTCCCCTTAACCCAAAAAAAAAAAAAAAAAAAAAAAAAACTTTAAGCATTTGCCACACAAGCATCGACGATCTAACCCATAATAAAACTCACACCGAGTCCTAAACTAACGAATCTAAAAACTTGCCATATTACTTAGGTCGCAAGCCGGAGCCAACCACTTACATCATTTGATTTCTACTTGACTACTGTATCACCGAGGTGAGTTCATAGTCCCACATTTTTATACATTTTCAACCCCATGGGGAGATACATGCTCTAAACATGAACACAAGTATTTTTCTGTATGCTATCCTGATTTGATATTGCCTAAATTACCGATATTGCCAAAAGCCCCTCATATCATGAACCATTAATCACTGCGAGTGAACGCGAATATAGTGAATAGATCTATTGGCATTGACGCCCCATTTGAGTTAGCCGGAATGGTGACCAAATGCACTTTATTTGAGAATCAATAGGAGAACGGCAAACTCCTACTACGAGGGCATTATCACTTACATCATTTTTATGATGTCAGTTATTTATATCATTATATGATATCACACGATGTTAACGTTTGCGTGTCATGAGACTTAGGGCAATATATTACACTAAAAAAAAGTGTAGATTTGGCAGGGACACCTCAACCCTGTGTACCATAATGGTACCCATCAACCCTACCCAGCAAAGGTTTGATGCCTGTAAAATACCTCCACCTAGAACCCAACCATGTGGCGGAACAGATTCGAACTCGCGTCAATTAAGACAACACATGGTTGGGCCCTAGGCTTCTAAGGAAGCTGGTGGCCAACTGCGCTAGGCAGTTAGGGAGGGCAATATATTACACTACAATATCACTGTTTTACTACTATTCAGCTTGTGTTCAAACTATTACAACTTAAACACTATGGATTCACTCAACCTTTGTGTTGACATTTTAGCATGTATTCTTAGGTTCCTAAGGTGATAAATTACTTTTGGAGGTGCTTGGAAAATGGCATGACATGGTCATAGATGACTCTGATAATCATTTGGGACCGCTTAAATCCTCTTATGGGCCTATATTTCCACACTATTTTTGAAGGATGTAAACAAAATACTTTTGACTATGAAATTTCATCTAAACGGTTGAGGTAAAAACCGTTCTTTATACTTTGTTTTGTGATACCAATTGAGTAGCACCCCAATAACATTATCTTCCACTGCAAAACATTTTTGGGGGTGTTACAGGAGTGCTCGGGGAATTTTTCCGACTTCATCTGAATCTCGATAAACGTGAAAACGTCGACGAAACTTATCCAAAAGTCACCGTTTTTGCTTTGTTTTCAAACCCTTGTACCTGCTAGACATAATAACACATAACAACATAACAAACATATTTGCAATATAATTTCACATATTTACAAAAACGGTGATTTTTGGATGAGTTTCGACGATGTTCTCACGTTTAACGAGATTCAAACGAAGCTGGAAAAATTCCCCGAGCACCCCATAAAATATATTGCAAATATGTGAAATTATATTGCAAATATGTTTGTTATGTGTTATTTTGTCTTGCAGGTACAATGGTTTGAAAACAAAGCAAAAACGGTGATTTTCGGAAGAGTTTCGATGACATTTTTGCGTTTAACGAGATTCAAATGAATTCAGAAAAATTCACCAAGCACTCCATTGGAAAGAGCACGAAAAAACGAGTCCAACGGTACTTTCCTCTCCTTTTGAATCGGTCCAAAACTCCTAAAATGAACCGGTTAAAATATTATAAAAATGGACTGCATGCATTTAACCCTTAAATAAAACCAAACACACTATTATTATTGAAGGTATGCCCAGCGCAGCTGGGCATCACCTCCATTCCCACACAAGCGACCCAAGTTCGATCCGGGTGAGGCTTGTTTGGGGGTTATTAATAGCCGATGGCACGTGGCAGCACCTGAGTGGTGCCACGTGGCAACCCGACCCGTTATCCGACCCGATCTGACACCACGTGACCCGTTGACCCGACCCGGACTCCGACCCGTTGACCTGTTGACCGTTGACCGACAAGGACGATTTATGTAAATAACTCTAACTGACGTTAAGGACTAACGTTGCAATTTGGTCCTAACCACAAGGACGATTTATGAAAATAACTCTAACCATCAGTAAAATGTTTGTATTGTTTAGAAAAATTAAAAGAAACATGCAGAACATTGTAAAAAGTGGAAAGTTCGTTACATTTACAAACAATTATCCCTTTCTTTATGTAGTTAGTTGACAACGATCCAATTGGTTGATATTTACCATCAAGTAAAGCTTTTAAGATTTTTTTTTTTTTTTTTTTTTTTTTTTTTTATTATTTTTATTTTATTTTATTTTATTTTTACAATGGCAATTTTGTTAATCAAATTTTCTTTTTCACAAATGCTTCCAGCAAGGCTTGAACCTACAACCTTTAGCTTGGTGGGCAACTCACATACCACTAGAACAAAGGTCTTAGGTTCAGCTTTTTAGATTGTAACTAATTTTAGATCCCGTTCATGTACGGAGCTTTAAGTTTAATTTTTGCTAGATTAGTTTTGTGTTAATAAAAATATATATTATAGTTTGGGTTTATTTTTTGTATAATATGAATATATCATACTCATAAAAATAAAATACTTTTAATAGAATAATACTTTAAAATAATATGATATAAATAGAATAAAGTTGACTGTTATTAATATAAAATAGTATATATATATATATATAATTATATATATATAGTAATACATTTACTAATACAAATCTTTCACAAAAATAATATCATAAATTTTGGATACCATACAATTTTTTTTTTTTTTTTTTTTTTTTTTTTTGGGTAAAGGGGAGTAATCCTGCACCCTGGTAAATAGATTAACCAAAAAAACGTTTAAGTACAAAGGATATGGGTGAAGTCCCATATCTCAGCCCGTTACATGGGCACTTACATACAAAAAGCAACAAACCAAACCACTATATAAGAATGACACGCCATTCTTATAACTTACATAATAAACATACAACCTACAATGACTATACAAAAGATATGAGAATGAAGAACAAAGCATGCATTACAAAGGTAACACATAAGACATAATCATTGTAGAAACTCCATATCAACATTATGTTGAACTTATACGGAAAAGCCTTGAACAAAGCTCACCGAACTAGCCAATGAACAGCCACCATGAAGATACCCCGACCACCACATTACATCCTCAATAGCATCATGTGATTCGAGCATCTTCAACATTAAAACGGTGTTTGTAGAAATAACAAAGAACCCCCCTCCTTCCTATAACCACAAAACACCACATCCAAACGCAAAACTATGATCACAAAATGGTTATAACGAAAATTAACAACCACGCAATCAAAGTTTGCAATAAAACCTATGGTAAGCAGCAACATTGCTTAATTAGCACCATATGCAAACATCGATCAAAGTGAAAGCCAAAGCAACAAGAGGCTGCCATAGACGAACATAGGGTATAACAACATTAACTTACCCAGCGGCATCACATAGAAATAGGACCTGTATCGAACGCCTCAACAGCTCCTATGATCGCATGAAAGGTAATAGATAATTAGATCAGCAGCTCCACCAATCCCTAAGAGCGATCAATGCTTGCCACACTTACAAATTAGACGATGACTATGATTTTAACAAAACCAAATATACGACCACCACCATCACACTTTGCCCAGCAAACCCACAATAGCAGCAGTGTACATTACATCGAATAAACAAGTAATAGGGTTTTCCAAAACCCAAACTACCCAATGGCTCGTATGACATAACACATAAATGAGAATGATGACCACCTCCACAAAGGATCAAAGACCATCAGCAGCACTCATCAACAGTATAGAACCATCATACGCTTAGCCGAAACATGCCACATAGGGTTCTTGTAATATGATAGCAGTATTACGAACCCTAACTTACAACCAGACGAACATGACCACATGAGAGGTAAAAAGAACTAATAGCAGCAGCTCCCAAAACCCCATCAGCAATCAATGAAGCCGAAACATACAACTATGGTTCAATTCAGAATAAACAATCAGAACCTACCATAGACGACCCATTGAGAAACCCAACTTCCATCTCTCCAAACCCACTTACACCACATTGGACGTACAGCCAACAAACCCTATCACGGGTACTTGCAAAGAAAGCATATCGAACCCTAAAAATTAGGGCTCTTAATCGTTATGCACAATAAAGAGATCACACCTTAGAAGGAATTAGGTCGACTAACCACAACAATGGTCAGACCGACCTAAAATAATAACAGAAGATGCGATCAGAAACGAAACCGCCAATAAACCCTAATATACAAGGGTTTATGATCGCAACCCAAAAAACCCTAAAAATCGATCTCCAAAAACAGCCAAGATCTTGCGACTTGAGACACCAATCTGTTGTAGAACTAATGAACAAGAATGTTAATCAATAACTATAACAAATTGATGCAAGAAACAACAAGAGAAAGCAGTTTTATGGAAAACCGATTAGGGTTGTTTTGGTTGCTTTAAGTCGCCACAAAACCATTGAGATTTTTAAAGATATATAAGAGAATCTGTACAGCCGCCATCCCTATGATATAGACACAACCCATCGCCACATATTGCATACCCAATAGGGGTAGAGAGGATGTGGGAGGGTGGTGTTTTTGGCCGGAATTATGTGAGGGATAGGCGGCCGGAAATCTCCATGGGAGAGAGAATCGGTTTAGGGATTTTGGGGTTGATACCATACAAATTTCAAACGAATAACATTTGTTTTTAAAATATTTATTACTATAAAACATATTATACTAACACAAAAATTGCATATGACTATCAGTAATCATTATATATATCAGAACACAATAAACATCATTAATATATATATATATATATATATATCATATATATATATATATATATATATATATATATATATATATATATATATATATATATATATATATATATATATATATATATATATATATATCAAATGTTTTTATTTTCTATACAAACTGATACACGTAGACATCCTTTCTTTAATTAAAAACTTTTTGCACGACCTCTTTGTAAACAACATTTGTTGTTTTATTTATAGCTTTTCCATTGTACTTAATTTTTTGGTTTAATATAATTACCAGGGTGCAGGATTACTCCCCTTTACCCAAAAAAGCTTTTCCATCTTTATCACATGTGAGTACTTTCAGCCCCTTTTTAGTTGTGACTCTTGAAATTGCCACATATAGTTGCCCATGAGTAAATACTGGTTTCTATAAATACAGTCCTACTTCTGCCAATGACTGACCTTAACTTTTGTTTATAGTCATTGCAAGGCCTACGGCTATTGGAAACTATCTTATTTTAAATTTGAAAGGGACTCTCTTGTCAGAATGCATTAACTACATTCTTGATAATTATGCAATCTTTCCAGCATGTGTTCGTGTTATGATTTTTCCCTCGATAACATGATCTGCTAATCTAGTAATCACCAAATGTTTTCTATTACACATCGCTCTTTGCTGATCAATGTTCCTTAGTAACATGACAGGTACACCTATTTTCAGAGTGGGGATGTGATTCGGTAAACCTGATATTTTGAAAGCATTCAAAAGTTCTGGCGAATATATCGACTCATCAAATGTAGCAGATATCTTTGTTTCACAAATTGTGTCTGCGCTTAGATAAGTCTTTTCTTTTCTGTTTATTTTTTTAAGTAGATGCTCATTGATCATATCAACCTCTTCATTTGTTGGAACCAATATAGCTTTATTTTCAAAATATCCCGTATTTCCCATGTCCGTTTCAATTGTTGGATATATGGCTAATATCATTGCTTTTAGAGAGTCACCTTCAATGTTTAACCAGCACATCGTCGGGAAACTCTATTTCAACTTCTCCATCATTTTCTGGTCCTATTTTACCTTCTCCTACCTTCAATAACCAATCAGCAAATTCCTTTATTTCTTTTGAATCATTTTCATTTGCTGATTTCAATCGCATGTTAGTAGTTAATTTAAGAACCTTACAATATTCCCAAATCTTTGAATGATTTATGGAGGCATTGATTATTTCTTCTCTTGTTCCTTTTTGAATTACAGGAAAAACTTGATGAAAATCACCACCGAACAATATGGTTTTGCCTCCAAAAGGTTATTTTTTTGCATTGGCCGGTTACAACGTCTCTTAAACTTCTATCAAGAGCCTCGAAAGCATGTTTATATGTCATTGGTGCTTCATCCCAAATAATCAGTTTGGCTTTTCTTAATAATGCACCAAGTTGGCTATCGGGAGTGACATTGCAAAAAGATTCATCTGATAGGTTAATTGGAATTTTGAACCTAAAATGAGCAGTTCTACCTCTTGGTAGTAATAGGGCTGCGATGCCGCTAGATACGACATTAATTACAATATCCCCTCTTGATCTAATTCCTGCTGATAATGTGTTCCATAAGAATGTTTTCCATATTCCTCCATGTTGAGTCAAATTCTGACCAAATTATCCCGCACAAGTATTTGAAACATTAAATCAGCCTAAGTTAAGGATAGTTGATCATGTCAGAGAACCAACCCTTTCTCTGATAGAGTCAACACGTAAACCAAAGATAAAAAGTTTACCTTTGACTGAATGATCAGCACGGCTGGACATCATTAGCTATCCAAAAGACTCATAGGTGAAACACCTTTGAGTGAACCTCAGAGAAGTCAGAGTGAAAGGCCACTGACTGGAAGAATAGCGGTCTATATGGACTCACCGAGTGTTCACATATCTGAGGATAAATACCTCAGATATGTTGTATATCTTCTCAGCCACAATAGTCTTGCTTTGCAAAGACAAAGTCTAAAACAGATTGAAAACTTTATAACCTGATATCGGAGTCAGCTAAAACAAAGGGCAGATAAGTGACAAACCCCTGAGACCTCAAGGACTGACAGATGCCCTTAGGTCTCTGATAAAAGGGAGGTTAGTAGTAGTGATAGGTAACAGATTCCACCTCTATAACACACTTCCTCTTCTAAGTGGGATCTTCCTCTTCATAACTTGAAGAGAAGCATTTGTCATTACTAGAGATAGTATTCCGCAACTATCCCTCGTAAAAGCCTTCACCTTCAACCTTTAAAGTGAGACTAATACAGTCGTAATGTAAAAATGTTTATTATTAGTTTGATCATGGTCAAGATTGTGTAACCATGCTCGTATTTATAATAAATATAAGTTATTTTCATTTGCTCAAGCTTTTGTTTATATAATTCATGGAGTTGCACGATTATATCGGACCAACACTCCATAACCATAAAAAAAAATGCACCACCTTTGCAAGAATATGTCGCCTTTAGAATTGTATCATAAACTCCACGTTGTTCATCCGTCAATGATGACATTAATGATGTATGTTCCTTCATAAGAAGTTCCTTATCTAAACTTAGTTCTTCTTGTATCAATATATTCGACCAATCTTCTTTGTGCCTTAAATCAGGATGTAACATATATGGAATTTCTACTAGACTCATCCATCTTGGTAACAACAAATCATTTATTTTTATCAAAGCATGTTGTTTTTTTCTCCTTATCGGAAATCACATGATCTGTTTTTAAAGAATGATTGAAAAAATAAATTTCATTAACAAGTTTATATGTAAAAAATATAATCATAAGACTATCTTGGTTTCTTAAGTTCAATTCTTCGCAGAGCTTGTATATCCTCAGAAAGTTTAACCCAAGTTTCTTCCCAAACTTTGGTTGGTTTCCCAATTGTTTTATGTACAATAAGCATTACAAACAATATTCTACAGTCATTTGCAGCACCAATTCTACCAGTTTCTTTTATCGACTCAATATATTCCTTATCATCTTTAAGTAACCCCATCTGCATAACACTTTTCTTGGAAAGTGTTGTAAACTATATCATTATACTCTTTGATCTGAGAAAACAAGATTTCTGGTATGTTGATGATCCAAATGAATCAAAGGAACCCAGATGCACCTTTGCAATACAAAAGCCTTATATCAGATGTAACATCAAATCCTCTACCAAGTGCTTGGATTGAGTTCATTGAAGTTGTTGTCAAAGCTTCATTTTTTGATGATGCTTTGTTGATCCCAGTTGAACACTTGACCGAATTCCCTTACCTTGTAAAGGTTTAGCTATGCTAGATAAATCTAACACAACTAGAATAGAAACTATCTTGAGTTTATCAAATACTATGCGGAATCTAGTACTTGATATTAAGAAGAACTCTTTTGATGAAACGGTAAACACAAGAACACAATTTAACAAACAAACAAAGCTTCAATGTTATTGATGATAATACGAATACTCAAAAATATTAGGGTTATACAGCCTTGAAGCTATAAATTCTACGTATTGGTATATCTAACTCAATGCCCTAGGACCTCCTTTTATAGACTAAGGAGTCCTAGTTGGCTTACAATAACTTGTTCTCTAAGATAAATCTTTCTAACTCTTTTCTATATTTATCTAAACGACTTTACATGTGAATCTCATAAACAGCATTAACTATAACCGACTAAATAGCCTAACAGCATTAACTCATTAACAACATTATCTTTGCATGAGCAACACTAACTTTGTACAGGCAGCACTAACACACTTAGAACATTTCTTTGAAGTTTCATGAGCAGTACTAAATTTGTACAAGCCGTCTTAATATTACACCAGCAACAGAAACACGTTTAGCATACTTTTCATTGATCTTCAAGAGTAGTCTTAAAACCTTAGAGCAGCAGTATCTTGATAATGAGCAGCAGTATCATGAAGAAGCTTTAAATCCCAACAATCCTCCCCTAAACTAGATATTTTCTCCCAAAATCATCAAGTTTCTTCAATCAAAGCTTCATATTCACCAAGAGGATGCTTCTAAACACTTCATTTTTGGTTCTTCAGTTGTATAATAAACCAAATAAGATCCAATGACATCTGACTGTCATATTCAACTGTAAGGATCTCATTCAACATCATTGTCATTGTAGAGAGTGATAAGGGATATTTCTTTTCCACCAACATGTAAAACTGAAGTCCTTCCATTGCCAAAGTATGAACTCCACAGGAGTCATATAGCTTCCAAAACAATACTTTATTTCCAAACTTAGCTCTCCAGACTTCATCTTCACAATGTGGTTCAAACATAACTTTCAAGTCTCCCCATAAAACTCTATCCATGATGTCAGTTGGCCTTGTAGATCCATATTTAGCCTTTACCAACTGCCACAGAGTTTCTAAATCCTCCCTATCAAAGCTTTTGAGCATTTGTCCAAAAGTGATAAACTTCTGAGACTTTCCATCAGCTCTCACTATCTCCCAATAAGCTTTCTTTCCCTCTTTGTGGACTATCCAATTAACAATGCTTGGGGGCTTTGTAGTCAAAGGTTTAGCATCTATGGGTATTTGTTCATCATCTAATTTGACTACCATATATTGTTTTAGCTCAGTTATACCTTTGTCTTCACTATCCTTCTGCTCCTCTTGCTCATCAACTTTTTGTCTTTTAGACACCTCTTGCTCTAATTATGTTCCTGCTCTCTTATAACCCCCCACCACTTCTAGATCCATAACAATGAATGTGTTTACTCTTTTGAAAACCTTGTCAAATACTTCTTTAACCTTTTCAAAACTCATATTCTTCAATTGACCAGGCTTCCAGTTATCCATGTTCCTAAGATAGGTACACATTACTTGCCTTTGTTGTGCTTTGGTGGGTGGCTTGTTCCTCTTTGCTTCTGCCCTTTGTGCTGCAAAGAACTTTCTTCTCTTCTCTAAGAATTCCATGAACAGCTTAGACTTCTCTTCCATGGACAATTCTTCTTGTTCTTCTTGCAACATTTTCTGAGCCAATTCCTGATCAGCCTCACATTTAGCTTGCACATCATCCCATGTGTTGATAAGCTCAATGCTGGCTTTTTCTTGTTCTGCTGCAAGCCTTGCCTCTTCATCATATTCTGCTTGAAGTAACCTAGCAGCTTCTTCATCAGCCAAGAGTTGTTCTTTCTTGCTTAAAGGCTTTACAGCAGGCTCTTCCACCAACACACTCTTCCCTTTGCCCTGATATTGTTGTTGAACTGTTGTTGTTGTTGTTGATTGAGTTGGCTCTTGAATTACCACCTCTTTCACCTTGGGTCTTGTACTCTTCAATTCAGTAAGAACTTGAGGCAAAGTAACCTCAACAACAGTAACAGATGTTGTAGCAGCAATAACTGTTTCTACAACACTAGCAGTACTAACTTTAAGCCCAGCAGTAGTAACTTGATCACCACCAGTACTAACTTCAACAATAGTAATGACTACATCTTCCTTCTCAACAACTATTTCAAAAACATTTTCATTCTCTTCAGCTTTAACATCTTTAACGACCATTGTAATTCCTTCATCCATCATCTGAGTATCCTCCCCTGCACCCATGCTATCATTCCTCCCTAGTTTGGAGGCATCCTCCCCCAAACTCTGTGCAATCATCTGAGGATTCTACTCTGGCAGTTGAACCAATCTGTTACACCCGCAACCCGACGAGGTATTATTTTATAAGTAATAATGTTATGTTATCATAATATATCTCTTGAAAGGGTTAAGTAATAAGTTAAAGTACATATGTGTTAAGTCTCTCTCTCTCTAGGCAATTTCTAACCCTAACTGCCCTAATCGATATTCACTTAATTCGTCCAAATCCTTGTGTTTTCTGCAATAATTTGTAAGTTTAATTGATTAGCATTATTGTTATTCATTAATCTTATCAAATCGCCGCTTTAATCACAACTTTTTGTGCGTTTTGGGTGCTCTTGTTTATTAGGGTTTAGAAACGTTTTTTTACCCTTATCACTAAAATCGATCAACTTTTTATGTGGTATCATTGTTCTTCTGATCTTAACGTGTGATCAGGTAATAGGAATTTTCTTATTCTCTGATTTGGTTGGGTTATCAAGCTCTTATTCTTAAATCGGTTTTAGGGTTTATAAGGGTTTGTCGACTTGATTTTACTAATCGCATCCATTAAACTAAATTCCTGGAAGTCGGTGTTTGCTATCTTATAAATTAACGTTTGTAGGGTGGTTGATTCAAATCGACTTGTCTTTATTCTTGGGTGGCGATTACTTTGATTGGTACTGATCTTCGATTATCAGCCCTATATTAGGGTTTGTTTCTTTCTCGCATTGCAAGTATATTGCAAGTACCCGTTTTAGGGTTCTGGTGCTGTAAGTTCTGTGTGATTTACGTGGGTTTTTGGAGATGGAATCGGAGTTTCTTGATGGTAAAAAGTCTAAAAAGACTACGGGGTTGGCTGCTAAGATTAACAATATTGATGGTAAGATTATTGTCAATAAGGATAAGCCATTGAAGTCTTTACTCAAAAGTGCAGGTTTGGCTGGAAAGACGGGAAGTTTCCCACTTCCTAATGAGCTTGGTTCGGTTTCTGTGGCACCAAATTTATCTTTTGATGTTCCAGATTCTGATCTTGCTGCTCGTAAGGATGTAAGTTCTGTTGACCCTAACTCTAGTGTTTCCGAAAGCAACTAATATTATAGAACCTGATGCGTTGGGGGCTGATAATAAGGGGGCTGATAAGGATGTTGGGTCGAGGTCAATTGATGGTGCTAATATTGGGGGTGCTAAAGTTGTTATACCATTAGCCGTTGTTGATGATATGCGTTCAAAATTAGGTTTTACATTATGTGGCTATTTCCTTGGGAAACGATTAGCTTTTCCTATTGTTGAAGATTATGTTAAGCATGTATGGGCTAAGTTTGGCTTTGAGCACGTAATGTTGCGTAATGATTTCTTCCTCTTCAAATTTGCGTCTAAAAGAACTAAGGTTCTTTAGGGTGGCCCTTGGTTTATTAAATCCAATCCCATTTTTCTGAATATTTGGGTTCCTAATACAAGGTTGGAGAAGGAAATGATTACTAAGGTACCAGTATTGATTCGAATCCACAATGTACCAGCGGTTGCGTATTCTGAAGTCGGTATTGGTTTGATTACTAAACAGCTAGGTCGTATTATATGAATGGATGAAGGTACTAGAGCCATGTGTAGCAACCCTTGGGGTCGTTATTCTTATGCCCGGGTACTTATTGAATTATCTGCTGATTTGGATGTTTTGGAATCAATTAATGTTGATATACCCTTTGCCTAAGGGTAAGGGTCATTATACGGAGATTCTTGAAGTCGAGTATGAATGGTGGCCGCCTTGGTGTTCTAAGTGTATTATTTTTAATCATGATGATCATTCTTGTCCCCTCAGACATAAGCGTGGTACTAGTGATTCAGACTCGAATAATAAGGATAGTGGTGAAAATCGGGATGTTCACTCAAACAAGGCTAATAACATGTGGTAAAAATACTCTTGGGTCTCGGTTTGTTAATACTAAGCCCAAATTCATGTCTAAACCGGCTATCAAGAAGAAGAACAAGGTTGCTAAAAGTGATTTGGGGGCTGATTCTAAAAACCAGCCTACTAATAAGGGTTCTACTTCTGTTGGTGCATCTTCAGGTGCGGTTGAGGGTGATATTGGTTCGGTTAGGGATGAAGAGAAGGTATCGACTCCTCATGAGCTGCCTAAAACGAGGGACACTAATCTCTGTTCTTTGGGTGATGTGGAAACCGTTGGTGGGGGTGGTACCACCTCTTTTGTCTCGTTGGATGGTGGAAAGGAGACAGTGAAGCCGGATAAAAGTGATAAGGGAATTTTGTGGGAGCAATTCTCTAGGACACATGTTGCTTCTACAAGTGATGTGAAATCATCTTTAGCATGCTTACAAGACTCGGATGATGATGAGGTTTTAATGCCAAATGTTTCACCGGGTGCTGATAAGCCTAGTTCCTCTACTGATCCGTCTATTTCTGCTACTAAACGTGTGAACCCATTTTCTAAAGTGGGAGATATTGTAGATTCGGATAGTGATGAGGAGGTTATGAACACTTTTGATGAGTCTGTCAACTTATTTGGAGGTGGGAATGACCTTGAATATGATTTGGAGTCTTATGATGGCTATGAGTCTCAGGCGTATGGTCGTGATATCCGCTTGAAGGGTCGTCATAGGTAGTATGTATTATCTTGTTAGTTATAAGAATGGCATGTCATTCTTATATAGTTGTTTGGTTTGTTGAGTTTTTTCATGTAAGTGCCTATGTAACGGGCTGAGATATGGGATGTTACCCATATCCTTTGGTTAATCTACTTACCAGGGTGCAGGATTACTCCCCTTTACCCAAAAAAAATAGAAAGATGTATGGTCAATAGAAAAAGAATGGGACTTAGAGGGCTAGTCTTGCCAATTGAGCTAAGTTAATTTATTAAATATCTAATTAATAGAAAGTTAGAGAGGATTCCAAAAATTTTGACAGTGTGTGTGTGTGCGTGCGGTTGTGGTGTCGCTCCAGGAAAAGAAAAGAGAGGAAAAAAGACCAAAGTTGGGTTCTTGTACTTTTGATCAAAGCATTAAGTAAAGAATCAAGCCCTATTAACTCTAATTCTTTTAAGATATCACAAGTAAGTAATTTGATGATTTTGGAATTAGGGTTCAAGAGATTGAACTGAGAAAATTGGTAAAGCAAAGGCTACTATTGGGAATCAATCTGTTGGTACTTCGGTTAAACAGTTCAAATTTGTTCCTAAGGCAGTACTAGTGAACCTAAGAATGGAGCTACTACTATGGGTAATGCATCTACATCGTCGTCTCAGTCGAAGTCTACTGGTAATGCTTCTAAGGAAGTTAATGTTTCTACATCTAATCCGTATTCTGCTTTGGTGATGGATGATGAAGATGGTGAAGAACAAGTGGTAAATGTGATTGATGAATCGGCCAATCTTTTTACAAGGGCAAGTTCATCTCAAATGTTTTCCGCTGGCTAGCTAATTTTTAGTTTCCTTTTCTAGATGCATTTTTTTTGTTTCTAGTTTTGTAAGTGCTTTTGGCATGTCTTAAGCACTAGAGTTCGGTGGTTTTCAAGCTTTTTAGCTTGAGGTTAATATGGTACTTCAACCATATTCCATTTGTACTTAAACGATTTTTTGGTTAATCTACTTACCAGGGTGTAGGATTACTCTCCTTTACCCAAAAAAAAAAAAAAAATTGGTTAAAGATTGGTAATTTATTAAATGAATATTGAATTAGTTATTAATTAGGGTTAACCCCTTTATAGGAAGCAATTGAAGATAGAGCTTTGATTTCCCAAGTAAAGAGCTAGTGGATTATTGAGGTAAGTATATGGTTATAACATGTTTTGTTAGCTTTATCATATTTCATGTATGATAATGGTTTATGCTTTGTTAGCTTTATCATGTTGTTACATAATGGTGAAGGATAGGATATAGGGTGCGTTAGCTAGTTATGGATCCATCACTAGGCATAGCTTAGTTAGTCGTTGGGCTAACTATGGGATGAGGTTCAACCTTGAGGGTTGATCGTGTTTAGGCCGACTATGTTGGCATGAGGTATGTGCCCCTATATCGCTAGCTTAACTAGTGGTTAGACTAGTTATGGTTATGGTATGATTTGTATTATGTGTTGTTTAGCTTGTTATGCCATGTACTTACTAAGCGTTTCGCTTACATGTTTAGTTGTGACATTGTTATATAGGTACTGGTGAAGCTAGTAAAGGTAAGGAGAAGGAGTAGGATGGTTTGCACCTAGAAGCATAGCCTCGGACTCGGTAAGTAGAAGACCTCATCTTTTGGATCAAGCCTTTCGAAAGTTGGAAGCCCCGAAGTGTCATTTTCTTTTTGGTATTAACATCATGGTCTAATATGGGTCATTTTGGTGTCTACGAGTCCTTGTTAATAATTATGTTTAAGTCATGTATTTAGTTGGGTCAACGATGTTTAAATTAGGACTTGAAGTGGTTATAGTACTCGTTAAGGGGTGTTTGGCAAAAGCGTGTTTCTACCCATTTTGGAATGTAAACGGGTCATGTGTGTATGGAACAAGTTTAGTATGTTAAAGATGTTGATTAAGTTTGGTGGGCGAATAAATTGGTAAGGGTGGTTTGTAGTGTAAATGGGTCGAATCGGGTTTTGGTGCATAACCCGTCAACTTGTGAAGTACTATTCTGGGGGTCAAACGGTAAATGTTTTTGTATGGGAATGAGCCCAATGATATATTAAGTAAATCTGGAAGGTTTGGTGAAATATCGAGTTCGGGAGGTCGGGTTTTCAAGTACGGGACTTGGAAGTGGTTCTGGGAGGTCTGTAGCCTCCATCCGATCGGATGGAGGGTTCTGCCGATCGGATGCAGCCTATCCGAATCGGATGTTGAAAAATCATATCTTTTAAACCGTAAGTCGTCAAGGGCCGTGCCACCCGGCGTTTCGAAGGTAATTGAGTCTATTTTCATTTAAAAATAGTCTCAAGGTTTGAATGTTTATAGATTTTTGTCAATGGTCAAAAGTGTGATAGAATGTACATTAAGTTGAGTCGTTTTCGCGTAAAAAGTTTTAATTTTTGGTCAAATCGGACACGGGGTGTAACAACTTGGTATCAGAGCTTTGGTCTAAGAGATTTAGGATTTCACTTTAGGATTTCCTAGACTTAGGCCTTGTGTAGATGCGTTTAGAGCTAGTGTTTGTTATTGGTGTATTGTTTGAATGATTTTGAGGACTATGTTAAAATATTTTTATGACTACGCTTGGCCACCGTAGTGATAAAAATAAGGTACATATGTGAAATTGAAATCATTTAGACCATACACGAGTGACAAGCTAGGGTGTTAGTGTAAGGATATATATATATGTATGTTCATTCATGGATCGACATGTACATGATTATGCTTGATAGTGTGAATTGCTAAATTTCAGTATAGTAGAAAAGATAGCAACGATTCGAAATAAGGAGGTGTTAAGGGCGACCTCCTCCAGCCATGATGGGGATACACATGATGATGGAGATTCTAATTTAGTGAAAAACGCGTTGCCAATGCCGAAGAACCTTAATCCTAGAAGTTTTACAAAGGCAGAGTTAAAAGGAATTGGATACCTTGGTGGCGGATAGAGTGGGGGGGGCCCCATTGAAAAGGGGCCAAACCCCTTTTTATGTTAATAAAACAACCGAGAACTTGCAAAAGATATTTCAAGAGGAGATGGGGAAGCTTAAGAAAGTGGGGATTTTTAATGAATGATTCAAAAGCTAGACCCGGAGTAAGGAAGGAAAAATCTACTTATCATGACTTCATCGCTTGTGCTCCCCCAAAATTTACGGGGGTCTCTTGACCCGTTAAAGAGTTTTAGATGGATTACTGATAAGAAGGGGGTTTTCCCCACTAGTCGTTGTGCGGGGGAGGATAAGGTAAACTTTGCTACCAACTATCTTCGTGAACAGGCTAAAATTTGGTGGGAAGGTAAGGCCCAATGAAAAAAGGGATGCTTGGAGAGAAACATGCACATGGGAACAATTCAAGGAAGTATTTACGAAAGAATATGCTCCCGCAGAAGAATTGATAAAATAAGAAAGCATTTCATAACCTCGTGCAAACCAATGAATCGGTGAATGAGTTGTGGGGGAAAATTTTGTGATATGGTGCAATATTGCCCCGGGGTATCTTGACCCAAAGAGAAGCTTAAAGGTTTTATAAATTTCAAAGGATGCTCAAAGATGAAATTCGTACTATAGTATCACCTTTCAAGTGCAAACCCCCATAGAGGATCTTTTAAGTAGGGCACGTACACGAGAAGCAATTTGGGTAGAATGAAGAGCAAGGAGAATAAGGATTAAAAACAAAAACAAGAACAACCCAAAAACATTCGGTAAATGGGGGGAAATTTTATTTTATAACGAAGGACAAAAACGGGGAAGTTACCATCTCGGTGTAATAGGTGCGGCAAGAACCATATGGGAGAA